>BQNB010025403.1:0-59687 GCA_026074375.1 Tanacetum coccineum
AAAAACAAGGGCGCGCAGTTTGCACATTCCTTCGGTTATCCCCGTGTGAACTGTGGATTCCATCTCCATTAGTGGAGTTTCGCAAAAGGGCTTGATCAATCATAGCTTGGATGGATTCTGGAGTCATGTTTTTTGGGTTGGTGTTGTTAGGAGTAGTATTCGGTCCTCATCTTGTCGCAAGTGCCATGATTCGTCTACAACACAAGAGACAAAACGTGAGGTCATAATTATGACAGAATATAATAATGTATAGATGAGATAACAACACAAGAGAGGTATATAGTACAACACAACACATCTATTTCATTCATAACTTTGAAAATTTTACATGAAATAGTTGTCTAATTACACAAAATACAATATAAAAGATCTAAGGCTATGCTAGCGGGGAAAAACCCCTAATACTTAACATGCATGTACAATGACCTAGCAAGATAAGATAACATAAATTCACTAGACGTGACTGTCCGCATCCCCTGAAGCATCCTGGTGATCCAGAATCCTAGCATCTGGAGCTGGCTGTCTAGCTCTCCGCTGTCCTCGCAGTGCTAGCAACTCGGTCTGCATGTCGCCCATCTCTCACCTCATGTCTCTCATCACATGGAGAGTCTCTACCATCTGTGCCTGACGCCTATGGTCAGTCTCTCGAAGCGCTGCTATCTCAGCTTGCTGCATCTGAAAGCGAGTCTTATGTACCTGATGTTGTGTCTGAATGAGAGTACCCTGTAACTGTAGCTGTGTCTGATGTGCCTGGAGATGGGTCTCGTGTGCATACACATGATCACGGTGGGTCTGAAGCTCCTGATGGGTCGCCTGACTCAATCCTATCGAGTGAGCCTAAGCCTCTCGAGAAGCATAGGCCTCTTCCTTCACCATCCATACTGTCTCCTGGAGAGTCATCATATCCCCATAAGTAAGTCGACCCGCTGCGAGTCCATATCGACTCGTTGTGATATACGAGACCTACTATCTTGAGAATCCTCTAGTAAGGCATACAAGTCCTGTGTATCATGCTCATGGAGCTCAGCAAGCTCTATGACCCTAGTATTGACCTCTTTTACGGTCATAGGTGCTATCTCAGGAACTGCCTCTACTGGATCTACCCAAGTATCCCTAATGCCGTACCCAACATATCTAATCCCCTGTTGCCTCTCTTTAACATCTACTATGCTGACAAACCCATAATCTATCCCCCGACCTCTGGTAGGTCTAGCAGTAGAACTCTCCCCGATCTTGTATCTGGAGCCTAGAGTGGACAAACACAACCTCTTGCGAGGTGGCTGCTCGGACTCGGGAATATCATCCATACGGTCAACAGGTGGTGGTATATATAGAGATGGTGGTAGTGGTGGTAGTGGAGGTGGTGATGGTGATGGAGTAGTCATGGCTAGAAGTCTCTCGACCTCTGCCTCTGGTGGAAGGGATATGGAAGTCTGAGGCCGGACGATAATCCTAGCCCCAATAGTAATGTCAGTGGAGGGTGGTGGTATAACAAGCTCTGTTCCCTCAGGTAGGGAAACAGGCTCATCAGCAGGTACAACAACAACAGAGTCGGCCGGAGCTAAGTGCTCCTCCTCCTCGTCCTCATCCTCATCCTCATCATTGGTGTCATCCCTAGATGAATCTCCATTATCATCATCTCCATCATCTCCCCCATCTATAGGATAGTCAACCGGACCATCCTCTGTCTCATCATCCTCGTACTCCTCTAGATCCTCCTCGGGAGCCGACTCAGTAACATATCCGGGTGACTCAGCAGTAGGTGAATCAATAGGAGGTAATGGCTGCTCCTTAGCTGGATACTCATGCTCATCCTCCAAAGGTATATACTCAGGGTATATAGGCTCTGGCACGTAGTCAGGATCATGTGCCTGTATGAGCATAGGCTCACGCTCATCCTCGTCCTAAGGAACCGGCGGTGTCTGTGGATCCTCTGGGCCTGGTATGTAGTCAGGTGACGGTGGGGCTACTAGCTGTATAAGGAGTTCGTCGTATCCTAATACGATGACCTGTGGAATGCCTCCCTCAGATACCTCCTCATCATCGGCTCCCCAGAAGGCTCTGCCGGGCTTAGAGTCGGTGTAGACGGAAGTGTAGGTAACCGCAGATGATGCAGAAGACATGACTACTGCAAAAAGCAAAAATAGCTTATATAAGTATTACTTATAAGAGAGATCGGTATGATATGACTATAAGTTTTAATTATAAGAGTGGTCTCTATGTTATATCTATAAGACTCTTATAGTACTATACGTAATATAATTTATATATACGTATGTCAATCATGTAAGCACTTAGTAATTACTAATGCTAAAACAGTGTGTATCATGTAAGCATATATCCTAGATGCAAACAAGTAATGTATGTATATCCCGTGCAAATCCCATTTGTAAAAATAGTATTTGAAAATGGTTATAGTCCAGACAAAAACTTTTGACCTGGTTCTCTATAACCTTGGCTCTGATACCAATCTGTAACACCCCCAAATCTGGGTAGCAGCGGAATATAATGTATATCCGAGGGCGTTACTTCATAGATCAATAGCACAAGATATGAGAACGACCACTAAACGTGTCGTTTGAAAAAGATACATTGGATTAACAAAATACTTGTCTGTTACATAAGCTCATGGCTTCAAATTGTTCAACAGTATAAATAAAGATTTCGGTTTATAACAATTGTCCCCAAAATGTAATAAGACCCCAAATCTTTGATATGACTCTTCAATTATTGACTTCCAATGTATCACTGCACCTCGTGCCTTATTGACCTGAGAAAACATGCTTAAAACGTCAACATAAAGTTGGTGAATTCATAGGTTTATGTAAATCAATAGTAGGACCGCAAGATTTTCAAATGTATGATTAAGCAACAAATGCAAACATCATAAAAAGTAACTACGTTTTCCTAAGCTCATGACACTGAAGCTCGACATGTATGAATGCAATAAATTGTCAATAAATGCCCGTGAATGATGTTCTAACCCTCAACATCCCAATCCGACATGGTATACGTTTTTTGTCCGGCAACCCGGCACAGTGAGCGCTACTCACCCAAACGGGGATGTCAATCCCAAATAGATCTATTTATAACATTCGCGCTCACAATCCAATAATTGACAGTTCATGATAATGGGCTCAGTGGGTTATCGCTACTTAGGCAAACATGTAATCATAGTATAAAATGTACACTTGCGTCCAATTTGTAAAACAAAGCATGTTCTCACCCAAAGATGTAAATCATTTAAATAATTGTAAAACATGAGGCTATGAACTCACCTTAGTAAATAGTTCTCTGGAAATGATAATATATATCTAAGTATGAAATCACACCGTCGGATACCTAAGTAAATACGGCCAGTCTTAGTCTATAAGTTTAGGCTAAAGACTCAAGGTATAAACTACAATAATTTGTTAGTTTATATATACTGTTATCACTTGTGTGGTGGTGCACATGTTTTATGTATTTATATTCACTTGATGGCTCTTGGAAAGGTATACGATCTCACACGTTCTAGTATATACGTATAGATATTATTAATAAATATTCGTATTTATTAAATCGTAAGTTAACTTGTATATTATTCGAATGTAATTCGTCTGATATGATAAGTGTTTATGAAATCACTTTTGTTTATAAAATACCCTTAGGTTTTCTATAATTACAAAACAGTCCCTCTAGTTTATGAAAATGTAACATTTACACTTTAGACCCTTAAGTTTTCACTTGTACATGTTTAGTCCTCCAACTTTACAAAGTTTACACTTTAGGTCCTTATATGACCCATAAATCCCTAAAGTTTCAGAAGTAACCAAAACAGTCCCTTAAGTTCTAAAACAGTGTATTGATAGTTTTAAACCTTTAAGTTTCAAAATTGACACTTTTAGTCCCTTAACTTGTAAAAATCGCATTTTAACTCCAAGTAAGTTCTAACAAGTGGCATTATGTTTCATTAAGTTCCAATAAGTCATATAAGCTGTTGTCAGCCCATAAATAAGCTCGGATGAGCTTATTTTTGGCTTATCGAGCTTATTGGGCCTTATTGGACCCGTTAAGGTCCAATAAGCCATTTGAAGGTCCAATTGGGATTTTAAAAGCACAAACGCCTTCATTAAGCTTATTTAAGATCGTTAAGTTGAAAATAAGTTTGGTAGAGCTTATTGGAGCTTATTCGAGCTTATTGGGCTTGTGAGCCCAATAACTCAAACCCGAAATATATTTAAAAGGTTTCATTAGTGTTTTAACTTATTTCTTAGACTTATTAAGCACAATGGGGTCTGTTTGCTTGGTCAGCTTATCCAATAAGCTAATAAGCTCGCTATTGGGCTTCTTGGGCCCAATAGGAACCCGAATAAGGTTTCTAATGGTTAGGCTTGGTCCATTAAGGTCCATTATTATGACTTGTTGGGCCTACTTGGCCCAATAGTGGGGCCAATAGTGGGCTGTTGGGTTTAATAAGCCCATTAGTGGTCCGTTAAGCTTATTACTAGCTCTAGGGTTCCATTAGGGTTTTCGTTAAGTCCTCAAGTCTTTGTTAACCACCCTAATTCCCTTATAAGCCAAAACCATAAGCCATGTTAACCCTTGGTGGGCTACATGGCCCAACAGTGGACATATACGTCCATTTGGTAGTGCGTATGGTTTGTGTTCGCTGGCGTTTTGGTTTAACCACAAACCGAACACTTTGAGTTTATTTGACCCACCTATAGCTCGTGTTTAACACCTGCAAATGCTCTACTAGTCAATATGCTCCTTTCCGAGCCAAGCTATCAAGTTATCATATAAATGTTTACGTGTGGTTTTCGTGCAAATCGTGTTCAAGTGTTAGAACTCCATGTTGGTCCTTATACTCATGATAAAACGAATTTGATTACGCTTTAGCTTGTTATTAAACCTTGCTTTGCACATTTTAACATAGTCTAGCACCACACATGATAAGTATATATACATATATGCATCGTGAACCATGCATAGTTGAACCATGCTTGTTCATACTCACATTAACTTGTTCTACACAAGTTAACATGACCTATTTCGACTAACAAGAAAATAGCAAGTAAGAATATGAATATGTATGAGTTAGACTTGACTTACAAGGAGTCCTAGCATCTTGTTTGGTGTCGTGAGAGTTGTGATCTAACCCGAATATATAACCCACTTCCTAGCTTAAACCCGTGGCTTCTTTACTTTCAAAACCTTACACGAATCAAACCCTAGCTTCCTTGATCACACTAAGATAACCTAAGTTACTTGTTCAAGAGTGATGGTGAGATTATGAAGGTGGTTTTCGTTTCGCGGCTTATGGACCCCGTAACATGAGAAAGGGAATGAGATGGTTTTGCTTGGAGAGAGTTTGTGTGTTTAAGAGTTGTAAGAAGTGTTAAGTGTCAAGTATGAGTGGGTTTATATAGGCTTAAGATTAGATAGCTTTTCTAGTCCCTAATCCAAACCAAACCGTGCCCTAATAGGGTGGTTTCATGGTTTCTAGTTAAGCACTCATGGTTTTGTTAATACCTCCTAAGTACATCCCATAAATGCAAGATCATTGTACAAGATTGCTTAGGATTTTGATAATCTTGAGTTTGTGTAGGGTGTGTGTTGGCCGCGGGTATCCAAGACATAAAAGAGATCCAATGTGGTCTTTATCCTTTGGTCAATAGCTTCTTAATCATAAGTTTATAAACCCTAAGTACACTACATTAATTAGTTAGATGTAGTACTTGTACTTAGCATGGATAATAGAAGATTTCTAGTTGTTTAGGACGCTTAGTCGTGTAGTATTAGGAGGGAAAAAGGGATTTGAAATCTCATGCAAGATATACAAGTACAATCTTTAATTAGGAGATAATTGTACAAGATTTGCTAGACCTAGTTGTTTACACATGAGTATTGTGTTTTAATCTAGCCACAATCGGCCTTCATGGCTTAATAACACGAAAACCAAATCATTTTTGCGTTTACGGGTTAAAAGTGGTTATTGGGTTGAGTCTAGGTAAGTCTAGGCATTTCCGGGGTGTGTCTAAACGTATTTTATTGCGAAACGTAAGCCTTTTACGTGACCAATAAAAATAAAATGCGCAAAGTTAATAATTATCTTCCTAATAATTACATAACATTTGCTTGACGTAAACCTTAATTTATTTGGTGACCGTTTACGTTGAATGATTATTTCTAGTCTACGCGATTTAGCTTAAAAGTTAAATTAAAAGTAAACGTGTACTGGACTAAAATAAATAGTGAAGAATAATAGGAGTCGTAAAATGACCTAAAAATCTAAAATGTTATATCAAAAGTGTCGTTCACCTGTTTGTTGGGCCGAGGTTAGAGAAGTTTAACTCATGAGTACCGAGAAGATCATTCAGATCAAGCAAAGAATTCAAGACGCTCGTGATCAAAAAAAGAGTTATGCCGATTTAAAGCGTAAGTCGATGGAATTTCAAGTTGGGGATAGAGTTATGCTTAAGGTTTCACCTCGGAAATAGGTCGTACATTTTGGCAAACGGGGGAAGTTAAACCCCAGGTATGTTGTACCATTTACTATATTGAAAAAGGTTGGATCCGTTGCTTACAAGCTTGAGCTACGTCAAGAGCCGAGCAGGGTTCACAATACGTTTCATGTATCCAACTTGAAGAAGTGCTATGCTGACGAACCATTAGCCGTTCCGTTAGATGGACTCCATATTGATGACAAGCTTCATTTTATCGAGGAACTAGTAGAAATCATGGATCGTAAAGTTAAACGATTGAAACAAAGCCGTATTCTAATCATTAAGGTTCGATGGAACTCTAAGAGAGGTCTTGAGTTCACATGGGAACGTGATGATCAATTTCAAAAGAAGTATCCGCATCTCTTCACAAAAACCGCATCGTTGTCAAGTGCCGAGTCTTATTTTTCACAGGAGTTATGGATTTTTCATATTTACGACAATAAATACTTTTATAAAATATTTTTATTAAAACAAATGACTGTTCATCTCAGAAACTTTTTGGAAAATGTTTTAGTTAGATAGAACTTTTAATTACGAAGACGTGCTCGAAAGAATCACTAAAATCAGAGTTAAAACGAATAAGATATGACTTTTACGAGATTACGCTAATTAAATTTATAAAAATAATTTTATAAAGTGCATGAACAGTAAAGATCACTGTTCACCAGAGGGTTAAAAGTATTAAAATGTAATATTTTGATATATCTTTTTAATACAAAAGCGTGGACATAAAGAACGTACAAAACGGACTTAAACCGGGAAAGGTACGACATTTTTACTAAGGTAATATTTATAAACATTTTAACTTTATAAATATTATTTCTCAATTACAATTAGATGGTGATGTAGCTATATAGAATTATATACGGTATTAGTTATTCAAAGTACTTAGTACTCACCTATACTTAATTAGGTTGCATTATTCAGGAACGTTTACGTGACCGCAATTTTCAATTCTGAGAAGACTTACATTGTGATTCATTCACTCTGAGGTGAGTTCATTAGCCACTACCGTTTTTATTTATAATGATTTACAAGTTTTGGGGTGAGAAATATGCTTTGCTTTTATAATTGAACACAATTGGATATTTTTACATTATGATTACGTGTTTGTCTAAGTAGCGATAACCCACTGAGCCCATTACCATGAAATGTCAATTACTGAGTAAGCGTGAATCTTATAAATAGATCTATTTGGGATTGACCTCCCCGTTCAGGTGAGTAGCGCTCACTGTGTCGGTTGGCCGAACAACGGACGTATACCATGTACGGATTTGGGATGTGCGGGTTTAGAAACATCATCAAGGGCAATGTTGGCAATTTATATTGCAATTCATACATGTCGAGCTTTAGTGTCCATGATGCTTAGAGAAACGTAATTACATTTTTTGTCATGTTTGCATTGTTGGCGTTATCATACACTTGGGAATCTTTTGGGTCCTACATTATACATTTTACAAACCTATGAATTTCACCAACCATATTGTTGAGTTTTTTTGAAGCATGTTTTCTCAGTGAGATCAATGAGGTACAGACAAGGGATACATTGGTGGTCGTTTATATTTTAGAAGTCATATGCATTTAAAGAATTTGGTTGCATCTACATTTTTT
The DNA here is from genome assembly GCA_026074375.1 of Tanacetum coccineum. Lineage (NCBI taxonomy): Eukaryota > Viridiplantae > Streptophyta > Magnoliopsida > Asterales > Asteraceae > Tanacetum > Tanacetum coccineum. Next base: position 8,100 of record BQNB010025403.1, read on the forward strand.
GGGGGAAATATTAGTTATGTTGTAGAATCTTTATCTTTTGAACAATGAACAAGTGAAGCTACGGGCTTTTGTAACAAACAATTTGTTTAAATCCAATGTATCGGTTTTACGACTCTTTTTAAGGTCGTTCTCATATATATCTTGTGCTATTGATCTATGAAGTAACGCTCCTATGACCCATATTCCGTTGCGACCCAATTTGGGGGTGTTGCAATCAGGATGATGGAGACTAGCTTACTAACTTCCTGAAGACCATCTCTAAACAAAGACCTAAATATATTAACGGGAACTTCCTAAAAACAAAAAGCAAAAAGGAAGACATAAAGTACTAAAGTAGCTAAAATGTACAAGAGTACAAGAGTTGCTAAAAAGTGAATAGTTGCTAAAAATAATGGGAGGTGAAGGCAAATAGCAATACAAGTTGTGGGTGGAAACAAATCTTAAGCCCGAGGAACAAAATGAGACCACACATTAAGTATGAAGTAGGCAGTGCCAATTCTATGTTTCTATGGCATGACAAATGGTGGGAGGATTTTTAAGTGATGCATTCCCTATTGATAGTCTTCCCGATGCTAATGGAAATACCAAGTTAAGTACTATGATTTGCAATAATGAGTGGGTTTGGGCCTTGTCTGATAAATTTTATGCAACACATTTACTAATTATTTTTTCACATTCTTTACTTTTTTTGATAATCACAAAATATAAAAACGTTTAATGTAAAATTAAACGTAAACAAGTAATTAGTAGTAAATTTTTATTTTGAAATTTATATCACTTCAAGGTATGAATAAATAAATGCTTAATGCATTTTATGATCAAAGGAAATTTTTATTCAACCTCACACTTTTATAAAATGTTGTAAACATTGTTATAAACATTACAAAACATTTTCTACAATTAAAAGAAATGTTTTATTCAAAATAAACATTTTAGCTTTGTGTAGTTATGAAGTCGTGAACAAGTTGTAAAGTCGTGTTGTGATAGATTGGTTCTAGCTAAGATTAGAACTCGACATTTAGCTTTGTGTCGTAAATCAGTGTAAGCAACGTTGTGTATGGTTTCTCCGCATAAGGGAGCTTTGTTGAACATAGTGAGAAAACTCATCGAGTTAGGTGCTCGGGGAGTGGGTAGGGCGAAAGAGGTGCCCTTCGTTATCGATACCATATGAGAAATCCTTTGCATTATGGTTTATTGTTCTCTTACTCTTTCTCTTATCTTGCATTATTATCTCATACTATCTTGTCTAATTGTTTAGATTAGTATATTGTTTTTATTGTGCTGGGTGTTGACATTAACATAAAGTCTAATCTAGAATTTTTACAAACCTTTAAATCCTTAAAATTAATACGCGATAAACTATTCAACCCCCTCCTTAGTTTCCACAATTGGCATCAAGCAAGCCACGTCAAACAAGATTTTTAAAATAAATTGTATTTTTTAAAACTTGAAATGATTCTAAGGAATCGGAAAAATTTTAGAAGGGCAATCTTGTAAAGACCCACCACTATTTTCGAAAGTGATGGATTTATTTATTGAAAAAATAGATTCGAAACTTAGTCGAATGTCAAAAGATCTAGATCTTTGGCATGTTATTACGATGGTGATTTTCCTCCATATTCAAAAAACATCCCAAAACTAGATGTATGAAGTGTACCTTTTCATAAACAAAATGATGATCTTAAAAAGAAACTTGCAAAAAATAATGAAGCTAAAATGGTAATTTATAATGCTTTGCCACGTAAAGAATACGAAAGAATTTTTATGTGTCAAACCGAAAAAGAAATTTAGATACTTTATTAATCACTTCATCAGGTAATAACAAGTTACAGCTAACAAATAGATCTTTTATTCAACAATATGAACTAATATTAATTCGGAAGAGGACAGGAAGTCAATAATACATGCCCTTTGCTAAATTTAACACTATTATTACTAGTCTAAAAGCACTTGATGAAGGTTTTTCTAGCAAGAATTGTGTTAGGAAATTTCTTAGGGCATTACATCCTAAATGGCGCGCAAAAGTCACGGCGATCGAAGAATCAAAGAATCTAACAACTCTATCACTTGACGAACTCATTGGAAATTTAAAAGTTTATGAAGAAGTAATTAAGAAAGATTCCGAAAACTGTCCATAAAGCAAAAGAGAACCAAAGTAGATCTTTTTGCCTTGAAGTAGAAAGAATCCAATGATTGATGATAGCTCAACCTCGTTAGTGAAGATAAAGAATAACGCCTGGCAATAAGAGGACTTTAAGTAATTTCATCAAAAGCGAGGACGATTCGTTAACACTGCCACATGAAGAAAGAAAATCATTCCAAAGAAATAAAGACGACAAAAATGGCAAAGGCGAAAGAAAATGCTTTAAGTGTGGAGATCCAAATCATCTCATCGGAGAATGTCCAAAACAATCAAAATATCAAAATCAAAAGGCGTTTGTTGGAGGATCTTGGAGTGATAGCGACGAAGATGAAGAGGAAAGGACAAAGGACGAAAAGTGTCTTATGGCTAAAGCTTCAAATGAGGTACTTTCTGAAACCGAATATTTTAGTGATGACCAATCATCATTAGACGAAAATGACTTAGATAGTGAATATAGTAGACTGTGCAAAATAGGACTAAAAGTCATGGCTAAAAATAAAACTCTAAAACAAGCTAAAATAGAATTAGAGAATGAAGCACTAGAATTAAAAGATAAATTATCTAGGTTAGAAAAAGGTAAGGAAGTAAATGAAGAATGCAAATTATGTCAAGACCTTAAGTTTGAAAATGAGCAAAGCGTAGAAAGAAATATCTAGGCCTAAAAATCAATTTATTGATAGTTGTCACTCACTAAGAAAATAATAAGTTCCTCAAAAAAACTTCTGGAGATAAATACAGTTGGATTTAATTTTACCAAAGGGTCACCTAGCGAAACCAAACAAGTAAAACTTTGTAAGAGAGCTCAAGAAGTCGAGTGAAAGGGAAAATTGATTAGAATCAACCCCAAACTCAAAACAAAATTTATACTTTAAACAAATACTAATATTCCTATTACTAGTAATGATGAGGTTAAAAAGTTTTTTACAAACCTCGACTTAAAAACCCGTGTGTCGGATTTACTAAACCCACAATGAGGTCTAAAACACCTCCTCCGAGAAGAAAAGAAAACTTCATCCTCGTTCCAAAACACAACTCAACCTAGGAGGAGACCAGGTTAGACCAAATCTACTCTCACACTAATCACCACAATGTGGAATCATATTTACACCAAAACCAAGTTTTACTCAATGATGGCAGATGTTCACATGCTTATGTTCGAATTTCAATTGCAAAACATGTTCGGAAAACAATAACTTCGGACCATGAAACGATGGGGAATCAAATGGGCTAAATCACCACCAAAACCCACCCCATTCTTTTCCGAAGGTTAATCATCTACAAGCATCTTTGTTTCATCAAACAAAATTTAAGAAACTCAATATAGGATTTTCATAAATCCTCATCCTTAAAGCTTGCTACCTTGAAGATTTTAAGGTAATTTCTCTTGAAGGCTAAGGTACGTCTCACTCTCTAATTACGTAAATTATAGATTGGTATATGATATACTTAGTATTAGTGATAATTAGGAAATATGGTAGTCACTAGAAATGCCATTTGTTTGCTTTCTAGTTTTTAAAAGAATTTATTCATTAGGAACCATTCTTTCACATGGATTATCCATGAACCACTATAAAATGGAAATCTTCTTATGGACCCTCGAACACACGTTAGACGAATGAAAAATGAGTTAGTGGATAATAATTAAGATAGAAGCTAGGATTAGTTTATGCATCGAAAAAAAGTCTCAAACCACTATGGATGAAACAAATCCCTTCCACCCTCAGATTGCTGCCTAAATACGTCTATCAAAATCACCTTGTTGAAGTCGTAACTTCATTCCAATCTCTCATCCTCCATAATATCTACTCTCTCCCATTTCAAAACGTATCAATAAATTTTTTGTTCGAAGAAATTAATTCATCATGTTCGCAAGAAGTTTAGTCACCAAATTATCTTATGTATTGACATCCAAATTATCTCGTTCGAGATAGTCAAAGAAACTTTTTAATTAAACAAAGAGTTAATTAAAAATTGTCAATATTCATTCTCACAAAACTAGCCAAGAAGATCAATGAATGATGAGTTTCTGAAATGAGTATGATGGGGGAACAAATTTTTTCTTAGGATTACAAATAAAACAATTAGATGATGGATATTTTTTATCAATCAAAATATATTAGGAATATTAAGAAAATTTAGACTAGAAGACTCTAAGCCATAAAAACACCCTATCTTACGAAACCAAACTCACGAGAGACGAAGAAGGTGAGTCCGTAGATAATACCAAATATAGAGGGATGATAGGTAGTTTATTATACTTAACGGCAAGTAGACCCGATATCATGTTTAGTGTTTGCCTTTGTGCCCGCTTTCAAGAGGATCCTAAAACCTCTCACCTAGAAGATGGTTAAGTTTTCGATACATTAAACGAAAACTACGCCATTTTAGGATTATGGTATCCTAAGGAATTCGGCATAGAAACAATAGTGTATGTGGATTCGTGAACATGTAAGAGATTACCCGTAGATCGCAAGAGCCACTAGTGGTGTTTGCACGTTATGGGACTGGTTGCCAACATCTTGGTTTTCGAAGAAGCAAACCGCTCTTGCCATCTCCACAACCAAAGTGGAATATGTAAGCGCCGAAAAGGCATGTCAACAAGCCCTATGGATGAAACAAGCTTTCATAGACATATGGCGTTAGGTTAGACGACATTCCAATAAATTTTTTTATTTTGGGTGTGAAACAAAGGGGCTATAGACTTAAGTAAGAATCCTGTTCAACACTCACGAACAAAACACATTGAGATTCGCCATCACTTCCTTCGCGATAATGTTCAAAAAGGGAATATCTCTATAGAAAAGGTCTCATCGGAAGACAACATAGCCGATATTCTAACTAAACCACTTAAACGTGAGCCATTTAACTACTTACGTCTAGGTCTAGGAATGATGGAACAAATTGATTAAGTTTTCGGCATAATAAAGAAATGATAATCATCAATGAACCATTTGTTAAAAATCTGAGAAAAAATTTCTCAACAAGTGGTGGCCTCCTTAATTCATAAAGGGCGGCCCCCTTAATTTTAAGGGGACCACCCATTAACAATTTTTTTTCTTCTTCCTTTTCTAGGCTTCTATTTCACACAAAAACACAAGATTGGGAAAAGTTTATAAACAAACTTCTACTAATTCTTCTATCTCAATGCATATCTCATTATACATATATACAATAATCCCAATCTATTATTTTCTAAAAAGTTCTTCTCACAACTAGGAGCACATAAAAATCAAGTTTCATATATTGTTAAGATATGCTAAAAACATTTTTCACATATGCATAATGATTGCCTTACTTGTTGTGAAAAGTATATAATCTAATATATATTTTTCGACAATCTTGGTTGAACAAAATTAAATCAAGGAGCATTTGGATTATTTCTTAGGTTTTGCATGTCTTAGTGTCGAAATAATCGCTACTCCACATTTGTCGCATTTAGGCACACACTAGTACTTGCACATAAGTTTAGTTCATTCTTAACTTAGCCCTCTTGACAAGAAAAATTCTTTGTGCATCATATCTTGTTACTATTTTATATATGTTCTTCATTTTTTTTGGTTCTCAATTCATATATGAGTATATGCTAAAATTATGTGAAATAGTTTTGTCCTACATCTTGTCATATATATATAGAATGTTGAATGCTTAAATGCTATGTGCTAAAAACCTTAATTGCCATAAAAGGATGGACTTGCTGCAAACTAACCACCAAAACAGAAACCCTCACACAAAATTTTGAGAAAAATTGAATTTTGGGAAATCTGGGAAATCCCAGTAGGCGGCCCCCTTAATTCATAAAGGGCGCCCCCTTAATTTTAAGGGGACCGACCCTTAATTAAGGGGACCGGCCTAGGCAAACATGGGGAAAATAGTATTTTTCTTTTCTTTTTAACCAAACACCCTCTAGACTTAGCTACTGTTTCCCTAAATTCACAAACATTTCTTGGATTTAATCATTTGAATGTTCATTTGTCCTAATTTAAACCTTTCCTCCAAATATAAATACACCATCATTCATCATCATCACAATCATCTCCACCAATGACATCTCCCAACAAACCCACATCCAAACCATCAAGGGTTGCCAAAATGAGTGTGAAACCCATTTTGAGGAAGAAACCAAACCTTTGCAACACATCAAATGTGCTCAATACAACTTCACCAATACCAAAACCACTCACTCCTCATCATGAACCATCTCAAGAAAATAATCACCCCAATCAAGCATTACCAAATCCTTACATTAAGGACACTCCCACATCACCACAAGTTGTCTCACATCTTCCACTTCTCATCTTACCCATCAACTCACATATTGCTCACACTCAAGGTCCACCTCAAAGTAACAACCAAACTCAACACACGCCACCTCTATCTCCAAGTAGAGAAAGCCTAGTTGATGACATTAATCAACTATAAGACCTATCTAACCTCTTAGCCATGCATCTCACTAAAAAACAAAACAACATTCCCTCATCACCTTACTCTCCAAGCTTACCACACACCCTCAACATCAACCAAGTTGAAACCCATGTTGGGTATTGCCCTTGTTTGAGGAAGATGTGATTTGTACGATTGAGTGAGGAGGACAAGTGTGTTGGTTAAACTTTCAATCAAGTTTTCAGTTGAAGAACTTCTTGAGTCCAGTTGAAAGTTATCAACAGGAGATGGTTCATTTGAGGATTAAGGAGACATGGATGATTGTGTTGGATACTGCTGAACTGAGGCATTAGACACTAGTGCCAAAGGATCATTAGTTGGTTGAATGAACCTTTCCATCATCATTCTATTCTCACTAGCATGTACCTCATGTTGCTTTTCATTGTTAAAGGGGCCTTGAAAAATATATCACTAAATCTCTTCCATATCTTTTGTTTATCGATCACCAAAACTCAAAAGGGTTTTTCGGTTCTTGTGTTGGTTCGAATCCAAGGGGAAAAACCACAAGGGTTTCAATCGTTGATTTCTACGAGAACGTGGTGGTTTTATTGCTTATCACTACTAGTACTAGCATACTTAATTGTTTGCTAAAGAACGTATAGTGTGTGGAAGCTTAGAGGAATCATACTTTGATTCTTGTGGTTTCGCGTGGTATTATACACACGCGTATATAGAAGACGGTGTTTACGGTTACCTTTAAACGGTGTATCGTTTCGTGCTAAAAGGTACATGTTTTCTATCTTGTTAATTATTGTGTTCTACACGTGATCATTTATTCCGCTGCGTACTCGTGTTAATTTAATTGTTAATTAGATCATAAAACCCAACAGTGGCATCACGAGCCATCGTGTAGAATCTTTAATTACAAGAAATTAAGTTGGACAAAATTAGAGTTTCATAATTAATTTTAATGCCCCGTTGGGCGTTTTTTGTTAAAAAGATTTGATCTTGAAGGTTAATAAAATTAATTAGACGAGATTTAGGTTGTATGCAACTTTATATAAAAACTTGATATATTAATTGTTAATTGTTTTAAGTTTTTGTTAATTGTTAATAAGGATCCATGATAAAATCATGCAAATTTATCATGGATTGATATTAGATATTATAATCTTGTTAATTGTTAAAAAAGATTTGTTTTAAATATGATTAAAATACACATAATTTTTAAATATTTTCTTAACTGGTAAGATCCTTGATTCATAAATTCGGGAAGACCCTTATTAGTGAATCAATGGGGCCTAAAAATAGTTAAAAAGTTTTATGTGCTATGTGGTATTTATTTATATAAGGCTTACGCAATCGATTGTTTCGATGTATGTGGCCGGAGTTTATAGGACGAAGGAGCCTTATATGAATAAATGCATGTTTTATTATTAGATTTATTAGGATATATTTATGTTTCATGCCTTATTGTTAAGTGTGTTTAAATAATATGTTATTTAGCTTAGTTGATGTTATTGGTTTTATTTTAAGTTCTTGACTTGTGAGAAAAAATAAAAGAGTTTTTCTGGAAAAAAAAATAAAACATGTCTATGATTATCGAAATAAGATTTTTCATGACTATATATTGCAAAATCAAAAATGGATCCGGGACTTACGTCGAGTGAAAATCTTCCATGTTTTGACTAGCAATTTATAGTCATAATGTGTTTTAAATTAAGTTTTAATTTTTATCAATGACGTAATTTGCAAAAGTACTATTTAGTTGCAAGGATAAGGTTCGGGGAGACTCATCAAGACTTGGGTCTTGTAGATACCATTACCCTATAATACCTGACTACGTTGTAGTTTCCTTACCTAGTTACTATGTAGGATCGCGATGTCTAGGGTTTGAATGATTTTTAATCATTTTTTAATATTTTCCCGCGATAAAATATAAAATTTTTTAGATTTGAAACACGTTGAATCGTCAATTTTAAAGGTATCACTATTTATGTATAAGAATACAAGGGGGGTGAATTTAAAAATTTTTATGGCGATACGTAATAATAACTTAATGAGTAAAGTTTTTATTAAAATCAATGATACGAAGATGTATGCATGCTTCTTCGTACATATTTGACACGTCAAATGAAGTACCCTTTTTCAACTAAGTTTTTGCCATCCAATTTATAAAGACACTTGTAGACTGCTCTTTACCTATGTGTGAGACGCATGTAGTTTGCAATCACAAGGTAATTATACGCTTTTCTGTGAGACGGTGAGTGTTACATAATTATGTTTTAAAAAAAAAAAAATTGGACAACTTAGCGTTGGTGTGGTTAGACCCGTTAACACGTGGCATAGATGGGATGAAAACAATGCTTACTAGATAATATTGTAAATACAGTAAGTCCCTATGGTTTAGGAATTGCAAAAGTTGTGAATTATCAATCGTTGATTACCTTTTGAATACACCATCACTAGCAGATCAACTGATGTGGTGGGGGTATGTCAAGTTGGGTCCTAACCTTAGGAAATTAATAGTTTATTTATATAAACGTGGGTAGTTAATTTTCTTCAAGGAGTATTATCGAAAATACTAATTATTGAACTTTACTATGTTTGTAAATGGCACTACCTGTCTAAAACATAAACCATTCGGCTTTCAGGTCGATGTTTGAAATTTCTGGAAATAATTTCAATGACTGGTTTCGTCAATTTAAGATGGTCTTGAGAGTTGAAAGGAAATTGTTTGTCATTGAACAACCTATTTCTCTTGCTTCACCTACCGATTCTGAGTACTTGCGCAGTGGAATGCGGTATATGATTCATAATGAGGTGACTTGTCTTATGCTCGGAAGTATGACTCCTGAACTTTAAAGACAATTCGAAAAAAATCTCGCACTTATGAATGTTCAGGAGCTTAAATCCATGTTTGAGAAACAAGTTGGAGTGGAGTGGTTTGACCTGATCCAAACTTTCCATGCTTGCAAACAGGATGAGGGAAAACCAGTTGGCCCATATGTCATTAGATGAAGAATTATGTGGAACTGGAATGTCTTGATTATGTGCTCCCACAAGAGCTTAGTGTTGGTTTAATCTTGAATGGCCTCACTACAATAAGCATAACATGGGGAAGACAGTTGGTGAACTAATGCTATGTCATTGAGTATGAAAAAGGTTTACTAAGAAGGCTGAAACACCACAAGTAATGATGATTAAAGGTGGTAAAATCCAGAAATCCAATAAGAAATCGCTTAAATCTAAAGGTAAGGGTAAAGCTAATGGCAAGGGAAAGGATAAACAAGTTTATATCCCTAAGCCTAAAAAACCCTAAGCCTTTGCTAAAGAGCACCCAGCTAAGGATGACACCTGCCACCACTGCAAAGAGGTGGGTCATTGTAAGAGGAATTGTCCTGTTACCTTGCTGGAGTTGTTAGAAGATGAAGCAAGTTGCACTCAGTTCTTCAGATGTCTTCTTAATAGAATTATTTTCTTTCGTACCTAAAATACTGGGTGTTGTTTTTTTTTTTGACACTAGTTGTGGTACTATTATTTGTAACACAAAACAGGGATTTAGGATTGAAAAGAAGCTGAAACGAGGATCTCTTTACTTGTACGTGGGCAATGGTGTTCGTGCACAAGTAGAAGCAATCAGAAGTTTTGACTTAGTTTTACCTAATGGCCTTGTGATTTGTTTAGACAATTGTCATTATGCACCTACTATAACTAGAGGTGTAGTTTCAGTTTCTCGTTTGGTTGACAATGGATTTGTTCAATGTTTTACGGATTGTGGAATTTCAGTTTCAAAGAATGGTGTTCTTTATTTTAATGATGTTCCTCGTAATGGTATTTATGAAATTGATATGCATGATCTTGTACCAAATGTTAATTCTATTTATAATGTTAGCAATAAAAGAGTCAAGCATAAACTTGGATCCAACTTATCTATGGCACTGTCGTTCTTGCTCATTATAAGCAAGAAACGTATTAAACAGGACACAAGATGGGCTGTTAAAGTCAATAGATGATGAATCTTTTGATAAATGCGAATCTTGTTTATCTGGCAAGATGACAAAGAAACCTTTCCCTCATAGTAACGAAAGGGCAAAAGATCTTCTTGGAATAATACATATGAATGTATGTTGGTCCTACTAAGACATGTTGTAAGACAAGTGCTAGCTACTTCATTAATTCTAGATGATTATAGTCGTTATGGTTATGTTTATCTTCTTAAACATAAACTGAGGTCTTGAACGTTCAAAGTGTTTAAAAAATGAAGTTGAAAATCAACTGAAGTCGTGACCAGTAAGGCAATACGATCAGACGGGTGGCGAATACATTAGCCATGAGTAAAGATTATCTAAAAGCTAATGGAATTGTTCAACAGCTTACTCCTCCATACACACCACAACATAATGGAGTGTCTGAGAGGAGAAACCGTACTTTACTAGATATGGTGCGATCTATGATGAATCTTACAACTCTGCCTTTATCCTTTTGGGATTATGCTCTAGAGTCTGCAACACGCATTCTCAATATGGTTCCAACTAAGAAGGTAGATAAGACACCATATGAACTGTGGTATGGAAAAGTTCCAAACTTGTCTTACTTAAAGGTCTGGGGATGTGAGGCTCTTGTGAAGAGAGATACGCCTGACAAACTCGAACAAAGATCTGTTAAGTGTACTTCTATAGGATACCAAGGAAACGATGGGTTACTAGTTCTATTTCCCACCTGAAAACAAAATTGTTGTTGCAAGATATGCTGAATTCTTTGAGAAGCGTCTCATAAGTCAAGAAATCAGTGGGAGGGCGGTAGATCTTGAAGAAATTCAAGAAGAAGAAGATACAACACCTTCTGAAATCACTAGCAACATTCCTCAAGAGGTGGAGGGTTTTGAACCACCACAAGAGGAAGTGATTCCGATTCGTAGGTCCGAAAGACCGCATCGAGCTCCAAACCGCTTATGTCTAAATGTAGAGGTGGAGGAGCATAGTCTAGGGGATCTTAATGAACCGCTAGCTATATGACGCGCAATGTTGGATTCAGAATCTAATAAGTGGATTGATGCTATGAATGCGGAAATACAATCCATGATGGACAATATGGTATGGGTCCTGGTCGACCTTCCTCCTGGTTGTAAGACCGTTGGGAGCAGGTGGCTTTTTAAGAAAAAGACTGACATGGATGGTATTGTACACGTCTATAAAGCTCGTCTTGTAGCAAAGGGTTACACTAACTCTACGGGTTGGATTATGAATAAACGTTTCTCAACCTGTCGTCGACAGTTAGAGCTATTAGAATTTCATATCTATAGCAGCATACATGCATTATGAGATATGGCAAATGGTTGTTAAAAAGCCTCTTAATGGTTACCTTGAGAAGACATCTATATGGTGCAACCTGAAGGTTTTGTTGATCCTAATCATCCCAGGAAAGTATGCAAGCTTCAAAGATCCATTTATGGTCTTAAGCAAGCATCAAGAAGCTGAAATAAAAGATTTGATGAGGAAATCAAAAGGTTTGGATTTACTTAAAATCTTGACGAGCCCTGTGTATATCAAAAGGCTAGTGGGAGAAATGTTACATTCCTCATCTTGTTATATGTTGATGGACATATATCATCAGGGAAATCACATTCCTAGTTAACAAAGTTTAAAGGATTATCTTGGGAAAGTGTTTTTGCCATGAAGGATTTGGGGAAGCAGCATTTATTCTTGGAATCAAGATCTATAGGATAGGTCAAGCGATTAATTGGACTTTGTCAAAATGCTTACATGGATAAGATCTTGAAGAGATATAAAATGGATAATTCCAAACGTGGTCATATCCCCATGCAAGAAAGACTTGACTTGAACAAATCACAAGGTGCTCAAACACCTAATGAGGTGAATCGCATGAAGAATGTACCTTATGCTTCGGCTGTAGGGTCCATCATGTATGCGGTTAGGTGCACTAGACCTGATGTTGCGTTCGGCAAATATAACAAGCCGATTTTCAACAGAATCCAGGTGACCCTCACTGGACTGCTGTGAAAAACATTCTTAAGTATTTAAGAAATACTAAAGATATGTTCTTGGTTTATGGTGGAAATCCTAGCACAGAACTTAGAGTTGAATGCTATTGCGATGCTGGATTCGAGACTGATAGAGATGACACTAAGTCTCAGACAGGATATGTTTTCGTTTTGAATGGAGGCGCAGTGGATTGGAAGAGCTCCAAGCAAAGTACCACTGCAATGTCTGCTACAGAATCTGAATACATAGCTGCGTCAGAAGCAGCCATGGAAGCTGTTTTGGATTAGAGAAATTTATCTCAGGGCTTGGTATTGTCCAACGATTAATGAACCTCTTGAATATGTACTGCGACAATTCAGCTGCAGTTCATTATGCTAATGAACCGGGAGTTCAGAAAGGCGCCAGACACTATCAAAGACGATATCATTATGTTCGCGAGTGTGTTGAACTGGGCGAAATAAGGATACTTAAAGTTCACACAGATAACAATCTAGTTGATCCTTTTACAAAGGCTTTATCAATAGAAGCTTACTCAACATGCCAGGGGCATGGGGCTTCGTCCTGCTAGTAGTTTCATGTAGATCTGTGTTTTAGTATTTGGATAAGGGATGAAAAACATTTTATTTTATGATAATGATACGTTGGTATTTTGTTATTTTATATTATAAATTGTGTCCTATATTTGCATGTTTAAATCCATGAATGATAAATGTATTATTCTAAAATTAATCCGTTGTCGATTAACAATATGGGAATATTGTTAAACTAAGACAATTCTGAGTGATTGGTGATATTATAGATATGTGATATTACAGATATTAAGGATGAGTCCACCAAACTACCTGAAATTCATAAAATGATATGGATTTCCCCGCACCATCTTATCTGTGACGAATATCACTTTTTTATGGGGGGATCGACGTCATCAAGTGAATCTTGTACGTGATTTTATTTACATAAATCCTTAGACTTGAGATGCAAGTAGGTTTAGCATATGTGGATATTCCTTCTTGATATTAGTTTAAGTTGTCCTGAATAAGGTGACTAATAAGGGCTTTGTCAGAATGGTTTATGCCACATGATGACTGGACACTTGTAGTCATATAGAATTTTGTTCCTTCAAATTGTTGAAGAAGATACCACTGGGCCCCTCATAGAAATAATCAGATGTGTGTATGGCCGTACCTGAAAACTCAAGAAGATATGTCTCATTGATTTTCAGTAATCTTGATTACTTCATATATGAGAAACAGAATCGTTAAATATGGAATGACATTGATCCTATCCATTTAACAATGGTATCGGAACAAAGGGATGGTAAATTCATAATTCATTTGTTCTTTGCATGTGAAACCAATCGGGTGTTTTTGGGAGCATTGCGCGTGTTGCTAGACGTATACCAATGTTTTTATATTATTCATAAATGTCAAAGTGGAGCTGTTGGTATTTTGTCCAAGTATTAAATTAATATATGTCGGATTATTATTTCGAAGCCCTAAGGGGACGCACGCGTTAATACGTAAAACAATTAAAGAATATATTAAATGTAATATATTTATGTGATAAGCATAACTTATGTTAAATAGTTAAAGTAAATATTTAATGAGTTATTAATATGGCATTTAAGGAAAAAGAAAGTAACGGTTTTCTTTTTAATTGGCCATAAACCCCTATTAAGAAGGTGAGAGGGTTTTCCTTGTAAGGACAAGGAATTTAGCCTATAAATAGAGGTTAAGGGATTCATTGTTGAGGGCCTTGAAAAATATAATCCCTAAATCTCTCTCCATCTCTTTTGTTTAATCGATCAACCAAAACTCAAAAGGGTTTTTCGGTTCTTGTGTTGGTTCGAATCCAAGGGGAAAAACCACAAGGGTTTCAATCGTTGATTTCTACGAGAACGTGGTGGTTTTATTGCTTATCACTACTAGTACTAGCATACTTAATTGTTTGCTAAAGAACGTATAGTGTGTGGAAGCTTAGAGGAATCATACTTTGATTCTTGTGGTTTCGCGTGGTATTATACACACGCGTATATAGAAGACGGTGTTTACGGTTACCTTTAAACGGTGTATCGTTTCGTGCTAAAAGGTACATGTTTTCTATCTTGTTAATTATTGTGTTCTACACGTGACCATTTATTCCGCTGCGTACTCGTGTTAATTTAATTGTTAATTAGATCATAAAACCCAACAGTTGAAACCCATGTTGGGTATTGCCCTTGTTGCATCTTCACCCAAAAACAATTCCTTGCTTTAAGTGAGGATATCAATTCGATTAAATTCCTCCACACTCGACCTCATCCACCACCTAAGGTTCAAAGAGATTACCCTTCCACAACCGCCTCCGCTCCAAACTCTTCATCAACAAACAACTAATCTCATAATATGCCTACAAATAATCATCAAACCATTTTGTGTCGCAAGCAAGTCAAAAATCCTTCTATGGCTATTTAGGATTTTCTTGATGTATTAATATGCACCTAAAGCATATTTGTTTTTTTATTTGTTTTAAATATGATTAAAATACACATAATTTTTAAATATTTTCTTAACTGGTAAGATCCTTGATTCATAAATTCGGGAAGACTAGAGCCTTATTAGGAATCAATGGGCCCTAAAATAGTTAAAAATTTTTATGTGCCTATGTGGCCGAGTTTATCGACGAAGGGACCTTATATGAATAAATGCATGGTTTTTATTATTTAGATAATTAGTGATCATATTTACTGTTTGCATGCCTTTAAATTGTAAGGTGTTTTAATAAATGTTATTTTACTAAGTTGATGTTATTGGCTTTTATTTCAGTTTTGACTTTGTGAGAAAATAAAAAGTTTTTCTGAAAACAAAATAAAAATGACAATGATTAGCGAAATAGATTTTATCATGGACTATATATTACAAATGGTCAAAAATGATCGGCTTACATCCGGTGTAAAATCTTCCCATGATTAGACTAGCAATTTATAGTTCATAATGTGTTTTAAATTAAAGATTTAAATTTATCAATGACGTAATTTGCAAAGTCCTATATAGTTGCTAGGATAAAGGTTCCTGGAGACTCATCAAGACTTTTGTCTTGTAGATACATTACCCTATAAACCTCTGACTACGATGTATTTTCTTACCTGAATACTATGAAGGAAAGTTCGCTAATGTCTAGGGTTTGAAATGATTTTAATCATTCTTAATCTTATTCCCAGCGATAAAAGAAAATCTTTACATTTAAACACACTTGAATCGTAATTTTAAAGGTATCCACTATAATTTTAATGTATAAATAACTAAGGATAATATGCGATACCGTAATAATAACTTAATTGAGTAAAAGTATTTAATAAAATAACTGTTACGAAAGATGTATGCATGCTTCTTCGTACATTATTTTGACACTCAAATAAAATACCCATTTCAATTAACTAAGTTTTTTGCCATCCAATTTATAAAGACACTTGTAGACTCATCTTTACCTATGCGTGAGACGCATGTAGATTTGGCAAATCACAAGGTAATTATACCTTTTTCCGGAGACGGTGAGGTTACATAATTACGTTTTACAAAAATTGGAACAACTTACGTTGTTTGGTTAGACCTGTTAACAAAACGTGGCAGAGCGTGCGAGTGTGGCCAGTGCGGCAACATGCTTACTAGAATTATTGTAATAAAGTAATTCCATATGGTTTAGGAATGCAAAAGTTGTGAATTATCAATCGTTGGATTACCTTTTTGAATACAAATCCATCACTAGCAATCAAGCTGCATGTAGTGGGAATGTCAAGTTGTGTCCGACCTTAGGAAAGTAATAGTTTATTTATATAATTGGGTATTAATATTTCTTCAAGGAAGTAGTATATCAATATACTAATTATTGAACTTTTACTATGTTTTTTGTAAAGGCACTACCTGTCCAAAACATAAACCATTCGGCTTTTCCATCAGGCGATGTTTGAAAATTTCTGGAAATTAATTCAATGACTGTTTTCGTCAATTTAAGATTGGTCTGAGAGTTGAAAGTAAGCATTTGTTTGTCATTGAACAACCTATTTCTCTTGCTTCACCTACCGATTCTGAGTACTTGCGCAGTGGAATGCGGTATATGATTCATAATGAGGTGGCTTGTCTTATGCTCGAAGTAGGCGAAGAACAATGCAACATCATACAACATGCAGCACATAACATATAATAGCTACTTAAAAGTCCATGTGTAACATGAACCATATAATCACAGAACCAAAACATTTTGAAACATATTTTTCATCATTTCTATCCCAATAAAACATAATAAAATAGGACTATGAAACTCACCTGGATACTCAAACGCGGCTTCCAAATCTCTACACACAACTATATAAATAAATAAACACGGTTACACGCGACCAAGCTAAAAGCTCTAGTCCATGAAACACACATATGATGGATGTCTAAGGGTTTAGTTAACCATCATGGGTCACCCCAACACCATGCCCAACCATAACCATCTTACTAACACTTTACACTCGCTACTTACATTTAACTCAGAATTGCAGAATTTTAGTGTCTCTTTACGTACCCAAAACCCTTACTTAATGATCTTCATAAATTATACCAAAAATCACCCATGATGATTTATGAGTATATTAACTACCTTGTGATTCCCAAGTATTACTTACATGTGTAACTACCTCAAATAAAATCAAACTTCAAAATTGTCCTAATACGGATCTGATTGCACACCAAAATATATCACTCTAACTACCATACTTAGACATGCTTTCAGAGGCTAATTTTTACAGGATTATCCATATACATATGGAACTTAACTACTGTATAATGGCTAAGCTTAATTACACTTTTAAGTATACCTTTTACCCTCACAAACATGACCTAAATCTGACCCGTATTTACTGATCTGACAACTTTTAGTGTAACCAACATTTGAAGGACTTCCCGACCTTAAAAACATTCGAGGCTGGATTTTCTGGAAACTAGACTCGCTGAACTTATCAATAGATATAAGATTCATCAAAAATCTTGTTACCAATCATGAGATAACATTCGAACAAGATGACTCAAAATTCTGCTCAACCCTAAATTCAATTTTATCGCGTTCTAACTCTAACCGAATACATCAATGTGATTCTAATTAAACCCTAAATATTTCTAATTAAGTTTAACATCATTAATTATAGATTTTATGAAACCTTAATTTATCCATCATTTTATTGTTACATGAATTAAAAAGAAAATTAAAACAATTAAAATTTTTAAACATACCTTGATCCTTAATTTTTGAAACCTCAAATCACCAATTTGATCTTGAATAAAAAAAATCTTTTTTTTCTTTCTTCCTTGGTTTGACCGGTTTTAAAAAAAATAAGGGTGAGGGGTTTGTATTTATAGTGAAGGGAAAGAGATTTAGATAATTACCTAATTAGAGTTATAGTTTGACTAAAATTTGTTTTTCCTTCCACCTTTTTCTCCCATATCCGGCCAAACAAACATCCCTTTATATATTTTTTTAATTTTTTTTATTTATTATTATTTACACAAAAAACCCTTTAATTTTGTTATTTTTATAAAACCTTTTATTTATTTAGACATCCTTCTAAATAAAACTAGTTTTAAATACCTAAAAATAAATTCACTTCATACATTATTTTTCTAACTTAATAATACTAGAATCTACTAACTAAATTTCTATTCTCGCGAATTCCTATCATCCAAATACGTATACATATACATATAAATACGTACACACATAAAATTTTACCATCATTTTCATTGTCACTAAAATGTGAACATAATGAAATATCCATAGCAACCATAACTTCAATCACCATGAGACGATCACGCTCAATGGATTTGTAACCAACTCACATAAGATCACATAAACACATAATTATCGTAACACATAATGAAACTCAAATCAATGTTAACGGTTGACTAACCTACTCAAAACATAGTTGTCACAGCTAAGGCAGTTACAAATCTGATTTTAAGTTGGTTGTCACGTTTTAAAAGATGTTTTGATCAAAAAAATAAAACTTAATTGAAATGAACTAGGTACGAAAGAGGAGAAGGAGATACGGTCCTAATTACTTATTAATTAATATAATGATCCACTTATTCTACTTGATGTGAAAGCGAGGATTGAAAGATCATCTAATCCTCAATTATCTCGTAAATCCCAGCCCTTATAGCCTTTATAGTAACAAAGATTTGTCCCACTGGTCATGGTGAGCGATCATCATATTTGGAATTCTTATAGTCAAAGTAATATGCCCAATAACAATTAGCAAGAAGTAAATGAATCAGAATGATAATTAATAAGATAAGCTTAGCCAAAACTGTATTCATACAATCAATATTATCGTCAATTAATGATAGTAATGAAAAATGATAATCGGAACAAACTGTATGATAATGATGATCGAGACCGGATTCTTCTTTCTTGAAAGGCTGAAGAGTGCTAAAAAAAGACTTGAAGAGATCTCTCAGTCGTCCTCTCAGATGGGAGGGAGAAGGATGACTCTTAAGGTTGAATTCGGCCCCTATTTATAGGCTTCTGAAGGTGTTACGGCGTAACTGATTTGTGGGTTACGTCGTAACCTTGCTGATGTCGACATTCCAAAGCATAGGCAAAAATGGACTTTATGGCGTAATCTATTTTTAGTTACGCCAAAACGAAAGTTTATGGTGTAACCAATTTTTGGTTACGCCGTAACGAAAGTTTATGGCGTAACCTGTTTTTGGTTACACCGTAAACCCTTCAGCAAACTTGTAGTAAATGCAATTTGACTTCTGATTGGCTACGACGTAACCACATAAGGTGTTACGCCGTAAAGTGCTGACGCATGTTTCCATATTAAAGGCTTGAATATGTTATGTCATAACTAGTTGACATGTTACGCAGATACTCTTTCCAAAATTAGGATATCATAACTTGGTCCATATTTCTTTCCATAATATTGGTTACGGTGCAACCATATATGTGGTTACGCCATAATCTCCTCATGAATGATGTGTCTTTGCTTGAGTTTTGTTACGGCATAACCTTCCAAATCTGTTACGCCGTAACTACTTCTAAGAATCCATAAATATTTGTACTTTTAGTCCTTTTTCCCTTGTTTCTTGTCAATTACATGCATTTCACCTGAAAACTACAAAATGATAGAAAATATCTCGTTTTCGAGTATTAGTGAAACATTTGCAAGTAATATAGGGGGTAATTTTGATACTAAAAAGTATTAAATATTGATGTTATCACCGTGAGCTACAACACCACCAATACCATAATCACAAAAAATTATTTAGTAATTTTTACTCATAAGATTGAAGGCTTTTAAGCTAGTTGTTGGTTCTTGGGTATAATCACTTCAAAGTTAGCAAGGATCATCTCATTCAAGGGTTATAGTGAATAATTAACATGGTTTATTAAGGACTTCTTACAAGTAATATTGGATTAGGTTAAAATGTTATTGTGGGTTGAAGAAATTAAGAAGAAAGTGTTGGGTGATTATTGTGTTAAAATCTTCATTTTTCCTCCATTGTAAGAGTTGGACTATTTTTAAATTTTTGTAAAAATTCTTTGTATATTCTTGATTCTGGAAAAATTGTTAGGAAAAATTATAGGAACCTAGGTCTATGTCTTAGCTCCGTTTTCCCAGGTGGCGCTCGTCGAGACGATACCCGATGAACTTTCTAGAAAATAAACGGTAAATATTGTCGGAAACTGCACACTGGTTTTTATTTGACTATAACTCCAAAAAATTGTATAGAAATCACTATTTTGGTAAGACTAAAACTTGTAGACAACTTGATCGATCAAAAAATATCATAAATCATAATAAAACAAGATGTCTAGTATGTCTGAAGATATCCAGTGTGCCGGTTTCTGATACACGCCTCCCAATCTTGATAGAACAACTTTGAATATTGGCAACAACGTATACGTCTGCACATTGGGTGAAAGGATAATGGAGAGAATGATAATGAAGTTCCAGTAGATAAGGTCCATGTTCATATGGGAATTGGTCTCATATGTTAATTGTTCATGAACTGAGGGTGCAGTCCACCAAGGTCCAGACAGTACTAGGGTTTTCACAAGTTCGTTTGGTCGTTTTTGGCTTAAAACCGAACGAACCGAAATATTCTGTTTTTTATAAAAACCCAAAAGAACCGAAACCGTTTCGTTTTTTTTTGCGGTTTCGTTTTGAGTTCGGTTTTTTTTCGGCTTTTTTTCGGTTTCAAACCGTTTAAATTTAGTTGTTGCTAATTTATATTAATTAACTTGTTTTACGTAGAAAATTGATTTTTTTTTTGTTTTTTTGTCAATATGAGCCTAATAATGTTTACACAAATTTTTACAATTATACACATATAAATGAGAGACACACACATGCATGTGAAAATATACATAGTATAATCATTGTCATTGTAACGATATATTTATCAAGTAAACACACCCGTACACGACAAACATATATAAAAACATTAAGATAATATATATTATAATAAAAAATTTTTTTTTTTTTATCATACATAAAATAAAATTATGATTTAAATGTTAGTTATCATTTATTTATGCTTAATTATATTAATATATATGATTATAAAACTAAACTGGTTTGGTTATTGGTTCGTCGGTTTATTTACTGGTTTGGTTTTTGTAACCAAAACCAAACCGAACCAATTTTTTCGGTTTTTGAAAAATAAAAACCGAACCATCATTTTCTCTATTTTCGGTGCTTTTTGGTTCGGTTTTTTATGGATTTCGGTTCGGTTTTGTTTTTTTCGGTTTCTTCGCTCACTGCCCTAGTACGTGCTAAGTCCTACGACCTTTCCGATGAAGAAAAGGAAAGGTAAAAAGCCGACATTCGTGCAACAAATATCCAACTTCAAGTATACAAAATAATCTACTCACTCAACAAACCACTAATACAGACGCAAAGACATTTGGGACAATGTGAAGATGATTCTGAAAGGTTCTGAGTTAACAAAGGATGACATGGAATCTCAGTTATATGATGAATTTGAACACTTCGTCAAATCAAAGGAGTAACCACCATTCACGGATACTATGTTTAGGTTTTTACGAAGCCTCAATTAATGAACATGAATGAAACATCAAGAAGACCATGCCAGGATAGCACTTAAACTCTAAGTTTGTGAACAACAGTGACCTGAGTGGAGTTATTCATAACTGAATCAAACTTAACGGAGGTTTTGAAGGAGTCTAATTTGATCAGCTTTATGCTTATTTTGAAGCAACATGAGTACATGCTAACGAGAATAGAACAATGATGGAGAAGGTTCCTTCAACCAATACTAATGATACTTTGGCACTAGTTTCGAAACCTCAGTTCAGCTGTATCCAACACCATCATCCAAGTCCCTCAATCCTCAATAAACCATCTCCTGTTGACAACACATTTTCAACTGGACTCAGAAGTTTCATCAACTCAAACTTTATTGAAAAGTTTATCCACCACACATTGCCCTCCTCACTCATCATGACAAATCACATCTCTTAGTACAAACAATTAACTAAGAACTCGTCAAATGCAAGAAATAAAGCTACAGTTTTCAAGACAGGAAGAGTTGTGATTCAAAGATGTCCATGTACGGAAGATACCAGTGCGAATAATGCACTGAAAGACCATTTCAGAGAAACAATGCAAGAGGAAAAAAAGTTGTAGCCTGGGAATGCATGATGTTAGAACAGATGAGCAATGTGAATCCGGGTCAGCTAACCCAATTAAGTTCTACAACAAGTAAATGGACTATGGCACATAGCACGAGAATGTCCAAGGCCAAAAAGCGACTACAGGATTCAGACAACTTCAAGACAAATATGCTACAAATGCAAGCCCAGAGAATGGGCAAGTAATTGGATGAAGAACATTCATGTTGTTTTCCTGCAGGAAACAGTTACCAACTTTGATGATGAATGTGGATGATTCACCCCGAGAATGATTTTGCACTCAATGTGGATCATATTCTTTAAAGCTGATTCAATTGTGAAGCCATTCGATCTCTGATGTTGATGAGGCTCCTAATGTACATACCAATGTTCAATGTAATATCTTTCATCTGAGATCCAATCTACAATGAAGCCTGGCCATCATATACTCGAATACTCCCTTTGAGGTACAAGAACATGATGACCTTTGTGATCAAATGGGAATAGAGGAACAAGAAGTACACGAGATGCAAAACGATGTACAACACAACTACGTGTTGACTCTAAGCTGAATAACTGATGTATAGAATATTTCCGTCATAATCAGTATCTGGACGACAACGAAGAAATATGGTGTACAAAGTTTATGTAACTTCTGTACAAAATGATGCATTAATGTCAATATTCATGAAATCATGAAGAGGGTGTTCAACATGGTGTACAAAGTATATCAGACAAATAAGCCCAGACATGGTAGAGTTAATGATTTTTATGACCCCTGAACTGACTAGATATAAGGAACTGTCGGAGTATAAAAAACAGGCAAAGTTTGAATTAACTGATTAGAAAACAAAAAACATGATGAACAAAATGAGAATAATTATCGTCAGACCGAAATAGAAAAGGAAACTTTCATAAAAATCAACTTCACATTCAGTACAAATACCACTTAGTTCTACCGTTGGCCATTATAAGTTCAAAGACAGAAGAAGTAACCATTTTGAAAAACGATTTGATAAAACAAAAAGAAGACAAATTCCTTGAAGATTTTTAGACATAAAAAGGGCTAAAAGTAAAACTTGAAGATAGATTTATACAAACAAGATATAAGCAGTTCCAAAACGGTTCCCATATTAATGTAAACCAAAAATCGTTTTATGATGAAAAGAACAAGGTAGCAATAGGCAATACAAAAATCCCTATATCTCACGATCGAGCACAGAAAGCTCAGTCCTGCCTATTAATGGTCCATGTACTTGACACGACCAATCATACACCCACTGATGTACCATGACTCAAATGAATACTCGTGAGATAGCTGAGATAACTAGGAAAAGAATGATGTTGAAAATGCAAAGCCCTCTATATGTGGAAAATAAAGTTAGGATTGCCGCCCCCCCAGATTACTCGAAGGAGAACCTTCTTGCAACCTTTGCTCCACAAAGAAATCATACCACCGATAACAGATATTTTGTCCATAGATGACAATGAACAGGAAAAAGGATAGAACCTCAGTTCCAAAACCACTTTCAGCATTGACAGTGTATCTACCTAATACTCCTGTCAAGCTTGTCCCCAGAGTTCTTCCAACTAAACGTCAAGTGAAGATTATCTTTATGTACTCATACAACTTTTTATTGGAATTTACAAAACTTGCCAAAGAGAATCACCCCAACAGGTGTTACGAAAAGGAAAGAGTTTTTGAGCAAACAAAAAGATTTACCCCTCAACTGAAGTAATTCCATTTGTTCAAAACACTTATAGAACACTTTGTGGATTCAAACTCCCGCTTAAAAGAAGTTAAAGTAATGGAAGACATTTGATCAATTGAATGACGAAGTAGACCAGAATACTGTAGACAAGCAATGTGCTAAAATTGAAAGGAAAAACCTTCTCATTGCAAATGAGAATCTAATTGCTAATTGTTTGTCGAATCAATTGATGTTTGCTGTTGAACAATCATGTTGTCTTGATCTTGAAGCTGAGAAATATCAAATTACAAAAAGAGAATCAAAGGATGTTAATGATGAAATGATAAAGAGGTTTTTAACAAACTAGAGGTGTGAAATACCTGAATTTGCAATTGAAATATCAACCAACCTTCCAAGAAAAATTTCGAAATAACAAATCACAAACATCCTCAGGATGTCGCCTGAATTTGACCATCATATTTCAAATGAAAATTCTAGAAGCACAACTTCAAGAAAAGGACAACGTAATTAGAAACTTGAAAGATCAATTCCCTCTAAAATGAATGACAACGTTGTGAAACATATAATGCTATAAGATTCACTACTAGCTCTTATTGAAGCATAATGAATTGTGATTAGAGTAGAACTAGAAAAAAAAAAGGATCAAAACAGCATTACAAGGAATTGTATGACGCTATTAAGATTACGCGTGCTCACACTAGTGAAAAGACATCACCAAGATAAATAGAACATTGAGAGTCTAAAAAAGGGCTCATTGAGAAGCAAAGATGCCCGTTGTGTCACTAGTGACTTTGTCAAACCAAAATTCTTGGGGGGGGCGCCTAACATGTATGCCATGCTGTTAATCCCATGCCGCTCGTCCCCTTAAGAACAATAATAGTGCTCATTAAACTAATATCAGACCATCTTAAGGAGAGATGTAAATAGTAGGAGAATTTTAGAGGAAAGCTAAAGTAGTTAAACCACTGGAAAAACGCACTTAAATATGCTTGTAACTACACTAATCTATCTCAGAGAATTTTAGACTATGAGATTGGCACATGCCCCAAAAAGTTTCAATGAAATAGATAACAAGGCACCTTCTACCCTAGTAAATAGGAAAACAAGCAAGTTACTTTTATATTATAAACCAGGAGACTTCATCTAGCAACACACAAGAAACACGAAGTGCCCCAAAAGTATCAACAGACTAATATCCCTGTGATTCCTTCTACAGTAGTAAAAACACTTCCATGAAGCAAGCATCAAAGCCAAGAAAGCAATACAAAGAAAAATAGGATCCTGCCCTGCTAAGAGTCGAATAAGAAGAAAGTAGAGAGACACCCAAGGACAATAAGTCAGTAATGGAAACAAAGCGAATCGGGGTTGTATTCTAAGCATTAGCTCTAAGCGTGTTTAGTAATTAATTAGAATTATGAATCTTTGTGCAAAACATGTAAACAAATTGTTTAAACTCTGCAAATTCATGAAATGTGTGTTGTAAACTTTTTGAGTTCTGTAAATGCAGACCCACACTTTTAAAATTGTCTTGAATAAAGTAATCCAGATTTGGAAACCAAAAGGCAAGCTGTCTTGCTAAACATTTCAGTATTTTGAACAAGAACAAGCGGGTTTGGGAAACGCACGGCAAACTATTTGATGATATTGGTTAACCAAGGAGCCCACAGGAAAGAAATCACCTTAGAAAACTAATTGTGGTTATCAATGGAGACCCACAGAATGAAATTTGCCTTAGGGACGAAATGTGCCCTTTACTAAGCTTTCTCTGTAAAGTCTAACTATATTCTGCTTAACCAACAAGACCTGGAACAAAATTGGGGAACCGAAATTCCAAACTCCTCCACACTCGATTGTTTCAAATGCCGGTCGTACAGGTCAATCCTTTTGGTATCTAGACTCAGGCTGTTTCAAAAAACATATGACGGGGAATCGTTCAAAGCTTAAGAAACTAAGTGGAAAGTTCATTAGGACAATCAGATTCGGGAATGATCACAACAGAGCTATCAGGGTTAATGGAATTATGTTATTGGGTGACATGTGTCATTAAGAGTATCTACGTGGAGAACTTGACACAATCTATTCTTGTAGGGCAATTTAATGATTCTGATCATTGAAAGTTGCCTCACAGAAAGCATTCTGCTTTGTCCGAGATATTTAATATTGCAAACTTACTTAAAGGTAGTCGTAGCACCAATTTGTACACGATATCGATTGATGAAATGATGAAGTCTTCTCCAATATGCTTGTTGCCCAAAGCTTCCAATACCAAACATGGTTGGTGACATCGTCGTTTAAACCATTTAAACTTCAGCACAATCAATGATCTTGCTCGAAAAGATCTGGTTAGAGGTTTACCAAGATTGAAGTTTGAAAAGGATCATCTTTGCTCAGCCTGTCAACTTGGAAAAAGTAAGAAGTACTCCCACAAACCAAAATCTAAAACCAAATATGAAGTTCTTCATTAACCCTTCCACATGGATCTTTGTGGTCTAATGAGGTCCAGAGTATAAAGGAAGAAATACATTAGGTCATCGAGATGACTATTCAAGATCCACATGAAATGGGGTAAAGGTTTTGAGATCAAATGGATAAATCTCCAGAGTTTGTCATCAACTTTCTTAAGCATATAAGTTTGGTCTCACAAAACAGTTAGATACACCGAACAATAACGAAACAGATCGTCAACCAACGTTATGTCTAAATACTATGAAGGTGTTGGCATATTATCATCAAAAAGTCGTGTTCCCGAGAACTCCTCAACAAACGCGTTGTCCAAAGACAAAATCGTACACTTATGGAAGTAGCATGTACAATGATGATATTCTCGAAAAGCACCGATGTTTCAAGGCATAAGTTGTAGCAACTGCTTGTTACTCCCAGAACCGATCCCTAATTCATACATACTCGTCCCATACAAAACCCCTTATTGAGCTTGTCATTTCTCTGAGTATTTGGTGCTCTGTGCTATCCTACAAATGATAGCGAAGATCTAGGAAAATTTCAAGCCAAAGCTGACATTGGGATTTTCGTTGGGTATGCTCCTAGCAGGAAGGGCTATAGAATCTACAACAAGAGAACTCGTCGATTAATGGAAACAATTCACGTCACATTCGATGAGATGCATCAGACAATGGCTCCTGTACGCATCAGTTCAGGACCCGAGCCTATCATGATGACCCCTGGACAACTCAATTCAGGGCTCGCCCCATCGCATGTCCCTGCAACTACAAACATTCCACCGACAGATAAAGATCTGGAGATTTTATTCCAACCGATGTTCGATGAATACTTTGAGCAATCTACAGATAGTGAACCAGTACCTATGGCTACTGTTGTTAACGCGCCAATTGTTTCTACGAATACATCTGTTTCTACAACGATTGCTCAAGATGCACCTTCTACAAGTCATTCACTGTCATCCTCACAAGTGCATCCTCCAGTCTTTCCTCAAAGTGTTGCAGCTGGACCAACTATCGAAGACACCTCAATTACTCAAGCTGACCTTCATCCCTCAGTTAACCCTGTTGCAGGAGAACCTAGTTCTGCACAGTCAACATCAGGGGATGTTAGTTTAACTGAACCCAACCAAGTTACTCAACCACGAGATCATCTCAGAAGATGGACCAAAGATCACCCTCTTGATAACATCGTTGGCAATCCCTCTCGTCCTGTATCTACCAGAAAACAGTTAGCATCCGATGCTTTGTGGTGCTGTTTCCATACTGAACTGTCCAAAGTCGAACCCAAGAACTTCAAAATGGCTGTGATAGAAGACTGCTGGTTTCAAGCCATGCAAGATGAAATTCACGAATTTGATCGACTTGAAGTATGGGAATTAGTACCTCGCCCAATCTATGTTATGGTTATCGCTCTCAAGTGGATCTACAAAGTGAAGCTTGATGAATATGGTGATGTACTGAAAAACAAAGCTCGGTTAGTTGCAAAGGGATATCGTCAGGAGGAAGGTATTGATTTTGAAGAATCGTTTGCTCCAGTTGCACGGATAGAGGCCATCAGAATATTCATTGCCAATGCTGCAACCAAGAATATGATCATCTACCAGATGGATGTCAAAACTGCTTTTCTGAATGGTGATCTTCAAGAAGAAGTCTTTGTCAGTCAGCCTGAAGGATTTGAAGACCAGGATAATCCTACTCACGTTTATCGTCTGAAGAAGGCTCTTTATGGGCTAAAGCAGGCACCAAGGGCGTGGTATGACACACTATCAAAGTTCCTTTTGGCCAACAATTTCTTCAAGGGTGCCGTGGATCCAACGTTATTCACACGCAAATCAGGCAAACATATTCTACTTGTTCAAATATACGTAGATGACATCATTTTTGCCTCAACAGATCATAATGCGTGTCACATATTTTCCAAAGAAATGAGCTCCAAATTTCAGATGTCAATGATGGGACAAATGTCTTCGTTCGGGGTGGGTGCATTGCGAGAAGATTAGCATATGTTCTTCTCATGTTGCAGAATACTTCACAACATTCTTAGTAAAGGGTAGTTACATACTTCCCCGGGAAGTTGACATGGTAACATCAAGTCAATTAAGTCCACAGATGTACACATTTTCCCCCTATGATCCTGGTTAGAGAAATCGTGTGAAGCATCATTTGTCGTTGTACGAGTTATAAACGGAAGTTTTGTTATAAGACACAAAATCTTGATATACAAAAGAATCATTACCCTCTTGACTTCACAAACCGTAGAGGAGATGAAGCAAGAATCAAGAACACTTGGTATAATCAAGGTCTTATGAATGAATCTATATTTGTCATCGAAGAATATTTGACGATTTTTGGACTCAGACTGTGAAGTATCTTTTTCTTGGAACTAGCACTAAAATACACGTGAGAAGTGTCTGCATTAATCTTTCAACTTTAAAAACTCTATGGATAATCTTACCAACTCGATTTCTTGTAGGCTTTTGTCTGTATCACATGGCGATAGTAGACCCGATATATTTTAAACTTGAAACTGAAGCGTGGTAAATTCCCAAATTTGTTATTTAATCTTGCACTATGTTGTGATGTGAAGGAAACGGTGCAGAAGAAAATCTCTAAGTACCTTATACCCAACATCAAAAGTATAAGAAGTACAACACCTCTTGAAATTATCCACATCGACATCTGCGTGTGACACTGAGTATAAACGTAACTCCTTTAAGTGATAGTTGTCCAGGTCCTTATCCACCACCCTTGACCCTTGAGAGGAAACTAGATTATTCAAGTCTTAATCATAATTGTATACGTTCAAGCAAGTCATAATCGATAGAAAATAGAAGAAAGTCAGATGATGAAATAAGTAGACGCCTTTTGTGAAATCCTATCTTCAATTGCAAATAGGGATACAATCACTTCGTATAATCCACATGTCATGTAATCGAATCTCTAGCCATTTTGTCATTTAAGTGAATCTTTTCAGGATCGTTTTGGGATTAAGTGTTGTTGTTTGTGTGGTGTGTTGTTATGGTTGATTGGTGTTGTATGAGTCTTGGTTTCTTGATTTGGTGTTTTGTTTGTTGTCTTGTTTTGATTATAATATTCCTAATTCGGTCATATGCCAAAGTCGGGAAATTAGGGTTTCAAAAACATTGGGTTTTCCACCTTTGAATGGTCAAAACGCAATGAAACCATAAATCCAAAACGCAACTATCTTTATCAAAACGCAATGAATAAAAAATTGGGCAGAGTAACGTTTAGTCAAAACGCAATGATGTCTTCAAAACGCAACCTGTAATCAAAACGCAGTGAACCAAAACGCAACCAATGTCAAAACGCAACCAATGTCAAAACGCAATGAGTCAAAACGCAGTGAGTCAAAACGCAGTGAGTCAAAACGCAATGAGTCAAAACGCAATGAGTCAAAACGCAATGAGTCAAAACGCAACAAGAAGGAAGTCAAAACGCAACAAGAAGAAATCAAAACGCAACATGAATTTTGCCAGAGAGTCAAAACGCAACGACGAAATATACGAGTTTTTCCACCTAAAATCGCCTATAAATCGCCCTTTTTGACCTCTTAACTTGATTTCTCTTGCACAATTAGCTACCCTATGCCTAGATCTTGCTTAATAACATAACCATTCACACATCTAAGCACAAAAATTCGGGTTTGATTTTTTTATTGACTTCTTTTTTACCACGAATTTGATCTTGTTTAACCACAATAATCAGTAGATAAACAACACGGATTCCCCCTATGCTCTGGTGCCAATTGTTAACACGATTCACCCTCTAGAACAACGGATCCGGAGGCTTGGTAAAATGGAAAAGAAAAGTATCCATATTATTTAGAGAGAAAAGAGATGAAATGGGAAGAGTGTGTGTTCTTGAGAGAAAACACACACACACACTTTTTACAAAAGTGAGCTTCACCCCTCCATGGAAGTATGGAGGGGGTATTTATAGTCCTAGTGACACACAACTATCGTAGCTTGTCATTATTAGTCCCTATGTGTCACGCTATAATAAACTACGGTGTTTCCGGATATGTCACCATTTTTAAGGCTAACAATGTGAAACGAACAAATTGAGAAAGTTCTCGAAATTGTTGACTTATTCTAAGTTCGTAACATCACTGAGGATCAACTAATGCTCTAAGTCTTTCCCTATTTCCTTAACCGGAGCCGTAAGTTGTTGGCTTAAGAAAACGAACAATGGTTTCGATCACAAACTTGGGAAGATCTTAAAAATAAGTTTTTAAACAAATATTGTCACCTGGGAGTCTATGAACTGCGAATGAAAATGGAGGAAATCAACAACTTTTTGCCAAGAACCAGATGTGAATCCCTTTATCAAGATGGGGGAGCGCTTTAAGAACTCTTGATGAAGTGTTTGCAACACTATTTGACTGAGATACAGGAGGTAATTTTGTTCTACAATGGGTTTGATGTTCCAACATAACAGATTCTTGACTCAAGAGGTGTCATTCCAACTAAAACATTTGCGGATGCTAAAAAGGCCATCCATGAGATGGCAGAATACTCTCAAAAATGGCATAATGGAAATATCTAGAACAAGAAGACGTAACGCGCTGACGTCTGGCGGCCTGGCTTGCTATAACAGTACAAACTGAACAATATAGGAAGAGAGATCAAGAAGGTGAATGAAAAAGTTTATGCTGCTCAAGTAGGATATGAACAATAAAAAAGACCCCATTACACCAATGATTGCCCACTAAGTAGAAGGGAATAAACCTATAAGTTGATTTACTTTCACGCAATTTGGTGGACCTTTTAAAAGTGTGGAGAGATACTAGAGCACAGATCAAGGATTTTATCAAAAGTGGGAACAACGCAAATCTTCGTATCACGAACGAATGCATCAATGGAAGATACTTGAGCCATTTATAGAGATCAGCAAAAAAGACACGGAGAAAAGAATTCTCTAACTTGATCAAAGAAATCCGAGCTTCAACAGATGCTGCCATAAGGAACCAAGGAGCATCAATTAAAACATTAGAAATACAAATCGGGCAAATGAGCAAGGTACTACAGAAAAGAGGATTTGGAAGTCTACCTAGCTCGAATGAAACGAACTCGAGAGATCAATTCAAGTCGATCTCTACTAATATTGAAGCTGATTCACACCTGATACGTCGTATTGGATCTCTCCAATACACCGTATCCACTGGACAGAACCGTACACTCATGTACGAGATAATACAAATGACAATTTCATTTCTAAGTCGTTTGAATGGTTACTACTATGATGGAAAGAAGGGATCTTATGGACCATAATTCTCGGAAGCTTACTCTAAAGCTTTACAAATCGATGAATCCATACCCCAAAAAGAGAAAGACCCGGGGAGTTTCACTTTACCTTGCTTTATTAATAATGTTTGCTTCAATAATGCCCTTTTTGACTTAGCAGCTAGCGTTAGTGTAATGCCTCTATTGACCTACCTTAACTTAGGATTAGGCGAATTAGCTCACACTAAGCTAACAATGGAACTAGCTGATAGGACAGTGAAATATCCAAACGGAATTGCTGAAAACGTACTAGTAAGAATTGGTAAATTTACTTTCCTAGTAGACTTTATAATTCTAGATATGCCCGAGGATATCAAAGTTCCCTTGATCCTTGGAAGACCATTTTTGTCTACCGCCCATGCTAAAATTGATGTTTACAAGAGAAAGATTGCTTTAAGAGTTAGGGAAGAAAAGGTTATTTTCAAAAGTGTTAAATCTGCTAGTAGTTTAATTAAGAGGGTCTACATGCTAATTTTGAGAGAAAGAATGGAACTTGATTTAGAAGCTAGGCTAATGGGAGAGACTTTGGTGTTAAATAGATCATTAGACCCTTTCTTGGAAGATTACATCGAACTAAATGATCTAAATGAACCATTTGAGCTTATGAGAAATCAAGGTGATGATTTAATGCCCACCATTGAGGAAGGTGGGGTAATTGAGGAATTTAGAACCAGGGATAAAGATCTTGATACTGGAATTGATGATTACCCTAGTTATTATGACGATGATAAGAAGATCCATATAGATTGTGCTCACAACTTAAAGTTTTCATGCATGATAGGATTTGAATTTACACACGTCAACTTCTTCCTGTTATTGTACGTCAATGTGATGTCCAAAAAGTTTCATATATCAATAATGAAAGATAAGATGGTGTTATTAAAGGGGATATGTTGTAGGGAGCCTTACTTGAATGTGCCTATTTTTGTTGGAACCTTTTTTGTTGTGACTGACTTTGCAGTTTTGGAAGATATGGATGCTTATCGTGATGAAGGAATAGGCGATGTTATTGTTGGCAAACCGTTCTTAAGAGAAGTTGGAATTAAAGCAAGACGGTATGATGGAATGATTACCATTTACAATGGTAATGATGAAGTAACTTACCAAATGGTGCGATCACATTCGAGGTTTAAACACCACACTAATGAGAAATGCAATAAAATCCCACCATTACTGAAGGTAAGTGAACATGATAAGATGAACGGGATCTCGCACTCATACCAAAAGTTAAAGAGGTTCTACAAAGGAGTTTTGAATCTAGGACCCGACTTTATCCGAGTTTCGTCAATGGAAGAATGACTCACACGCAGGCACGTTAGCATGCATGAGATAAAATAGTGAAGAGAAGCTGAAGACAAGTCATAGTAAGGAGTGGGATTGCCACTTGCGATCACATCGGAGAAACCGAGAACTTCTTGAGAATACTCCTCACAAGCCATTTCAATGACGTCGATTCGGTTCGCCGTCATATCATCGTAATTAGAAAAATATCTCGAAGTTTGGTCAAGATTGAATGTTATGGCTTCTTTCCCAACATGAAGAGTTAATTCTCCTTCGTAAACATCAATCAAAGCACGTCCGGTTCTTCTAAGGAGGATCTCCGAGAATTAGGGCGAACTTCGCGGGATCGGAATCAAAGTCTACGACTACAAAGTCGGCCGGGAATTTAAACTTTCCTACTTTAAGGTAGACATCTTCAGCAATACCGATCGGTTTGGTAATCGAATGGTCTGCAAGTTCAAGAGTCATACAAGTAGGAGTGAGCTCAGGAAGAGAAAGCTTTTTCTACACGGATAATGGCATGAGATTTATACTAGCGCCAAGATTGGCCAAGGCTAAGCACTCATCCATTCTGGGAAAATCACATGGTATAAGAAATTTGCCGGGGTCTCCAAGTTTTTCGGGTAACTTGTTTAAGATGACCGCCGAACAATGCTCATTCAAAGGAGTTCTAGCCATTTCACTTAACTTTTCTTTGTTTCCGATTAAGGCTTTAAGAGTCGAGGCAAATTTTGGCATAAGAATCAAAGCATCCGCTAAACTATCTTCGAAACTCATATATTGAAAGATTTTGTAGAATTTCTCAACTTGGTTGTTAGCTTTTTCACGGCGCTTTTCATCATTACGTCTCGAAGGATATGGAATTGACGGTTTTTGGTTAGGCATCAGAGCACTAACGGGATCAACAACGGGCTCAGAATTTGGTACTTGAGATTGAACTTGGACAACCGAAGGTTGGACGTCTTTAGTACTTCCGTTATTAGTAGGAAGCACCGTGTCCTTTGTCACATCGGTTTCACGTTCCATTACTTTAGGAGGAGATGAAGTAGTAGGAATCGTGGGTCCTTGATAAGCAACACCACTTCGGGTGGTAATACCTTTCAAATCTACCTTAGGGTTAGTAATGGTATTACTAGGGAGTGTCCCTGAACCTGAAGTAGAAGCAAAGTATGAATTTCACAAACTTAGAAAAGCATGTCCATTTAAATTATCATTTGATTTTGGTTTGAATGTTCCCCCCCCCCCCCCCCCCCCCCCTCCCCCCCCCTTCATCACTGCCATCATTAGCTTTGACGTAGCTTTCAAAATCGTTTCTTTGTTCACACCTTGTGTTTGCGGTGCGGAGAGCTTGGTCAGGTGGTGCTTGGTGAACGGGGGTGATTATCGGGAGTTTGGCTAAATTTGGCTTTGGTTAATAAGGTGGTTTAGGTAGGTGGTAAGCTTAGTTGTTAATTATTTCCCCGGTTTTGGGTTGTAAACGGTTTTGGTTATTTCTTATTGTTGTTGCATTGGTTTTTGAACGGGAGGAAAACCTGGAAGTCGAATTTGATTAGCAATTGGGGCTCGGTAACTGAAATTTCCTTAATTGAAATTAGCTGCTGCTGCTAGGGAAACATACTCTTGAATATTGTCACGATAAATGTTGCCATCGGTGGCGGGACAATTTCGGTAAGAATGAGTACACCCTAAAGTACACAACTTCTCGATCCGATTTGATGAGAGTAAGAGCTTGGGTTTGGTTTTTCTTATCGAGAAGTAAAGCTTTCACCATATCTTTAAGTTCAGCAACATCGGGAGAAATACAGGGTAGAACTGCTCGAACTCACTTTTGACAAACACCGGTTTGTTACGTGAATTACGAATTTGGATTGATTCAATGATTCTTAGGCATCTCGAGGCATTTTATCCAAAAAGTTACCACCCGGGTGGAATTCAATGAATCTTGATCATTAGAGTTTAAAGCATTATAGAAAGTATCGAGTTGATGTAACTCCGAAAATCCATGATGTGGGCATGCTCGAAGAAGATCATTAAATCGGTCCCATGCCTCGTAGAAAGTTTCATCAAATCTTTGTTGAAATCTCGTGATTTCATTTCGAAGATTTGTTGTTTTTGGAAGGGAGGAAAGGTATTGTTGATAAAATTTCGAAACAAGATATCCATGTGATTATCGATAAACGGAGGGTTCTTTTTCAAGCCAAATTCCGGGCATTGCACCATCGAGAGATAAATAAAAATGGGAAAAGCATATGCTTTACCGACGTACTCGGGACGTTCGGGAACTTTATCGTAGAAGGGATCTTGTGATTAAAGGATTTTTGTATCTGTGAGCATGAGGGTCTTCCTTCTGTTCATGTCCGATGAATTGTTTGTTTTAAACGAGGGTAGCAAACAGTGTGCTTAAGTCTCAAAGTTGTTGCAGGTAATTTCGGGCACACGAGGCTTCTTCGTAACCTTCGGTGGGTGCTATCGAGTTAATTGAGCCTTTGTACGAGTAATCATCCATAGTAAAACTAAAGATTAGTTCATTAAGATTGAAATGGTTTAAACAAAAGTCGGATTGAGCTTGTTGTTGTGGACGGTTAGAATTACGTGGATTGAGAACGATTGGTGCGGCATGCACTAAAAATGTAAAATGAAAATTCTACTATACTATAGTTTGTTTTTTAGTGTTTTTTTTTGGGTGTTATTAACAATGAATTTTTAAATACGGACAATGAGATAAGAACTTATACTAATAATCAAACTGGATTCTCGGTAAACTCCTTATAAGATTAACTTTTAAAGGTGAGCCGTACGTCGCAAGAGACACAAAAGGTAAGTTTTTGATCTTTGGTTCGGGAACTTATTGATGGATAATACTTCAATTGAAAGTATTATTTGTTGGCGTTCTTTTACCAACTTGGTGAATTTATTTTATTTTTCTTTTCTCTTTATGGAAAATGTTTTTATGTTTTTGGTTTTTTATTTTTTAGATTTTTTGTTTTATATTTTAATTATACTAATAAAAGAAAATGAAAAATATTTTTGTATTTTTTATATGAAAATAAACAAAATAACTTCTCTTGGAAGGATCTTTAAACAAAAATTTTCAAACGGCTTCAACAATCGTAGACAATCCTCCCCTTGGCAGCGGCTGCCAAAAAACTAATCTGGTTTGATACACCTTTAATTATATAGTAATTATATAAAATTTACTTATAATTATATAAAAAGAGGGTTAGGATTCATATTTCTTGTTATAGTAATCCGAGAGTATGATTCCCGGGTTGTTATCCCCGATGAGGAATGCAATTGAAAGTTGAGAGTCGTTTTGAGGAAATCGATGCTTGAATTGAGAATAGATGTAGTTGGTTATCTAATAATACAAGAGAAAATTAAGGCAAAACTTAAAATACTTATGGGGAGAATTTTAGCTAAAAACGTAAAACGGAGTACCCTAAACTGTGACTAAAAACCTTAAATTTCCAAAAATAAACCTAAAATGAATTTTTCACTTTTAATTGAACTCTAATGACCAAAACAGTATGTTTAAGAAAACTGAAAAAAAACGGAGAGTTGAATTAAAGCTTAAAAAACATGAAAATTGTGAACGTGAACGAATCCGTTCTTAAAAATGAAATTCTGCAATTTAACCCTAGAGAAGCAAAACTTTTTTTCCTAGAAAACTATATGATAAAAGAAAAGTTTTAAAAAGAATTATCTTTTTTGACTTTTTTTATAATTTTTTATGAATTAAAAATGATTTTAAAGAAAATTAAATATAAAAAATACTAAACGTTTTATAAAAAATCTAAAAAAATTACTTAAAATAGCTTGAACAACGAGGAATCTAAGAAAAATAAGTCGGGAAACACAGCTTATCAAATAAGCTGTGAAATAAGCTAAAACAACTTATTGAACTAAAAGGATAAAATGTGTATAAGAATGAACTAAATGGAGATCATGACGGATGAGCTAATGTAGCACAATGGTTAAGGGTGTGGGGGTTAAAACACTTGGTGAGGGTGGTAGAGGTCCCGAGTTCGAGCCTTGCTAACCGGGGCTTCCAATATCAATAAGTGTTTTAATTTTTGCCATTTTTTTTACAACTTTTGAAAACACTTAAAAATAAGCTACTTTTGCAAAACAACTATTTTTATAAACCACAAATAAGCACAAAAATAAGCTAAATAAGGCAGAAATGCTTAAACACTACTAAGCCACTGAAATGCTAACTGTTGGCATTGTTAAACTCAAATAAGCAAACCAAATAGAGAAATAAGCTAACTTAGATAATAAGCTACTCTAAACAAGCAACAAAAAACAAAAATGAGCAACCCAATAAGCCTAGAATGAGCTTATGAACTCAGCAGTACTAACTTTTAAGTTAGTACTGCCAGTTAAACTCTTAAGTCTGCTTAGCTAATAAAAGGCAAATAAGCACAATGAAATAAGAAATAAGCAAAAGCAGATACTCAACCACATCTAATAAGCACTTAAGAACAAAAATAAGCAAGCATACTAAGCTAGAATGACAGAATACTCAAAAAGCTATAAAACTTAAGGAATTTTAAGCTAAATGCAGATAATGCTCAAATAAGCTACTAATTAAAGGGAAGAAAAAAGCTAAAATAGAGCTTTAAACTAACCTAAATTGCTAGCTAAACCTAAATAAGCAATTACAATAAGCAGATAAGCTAAAATAAAGAAATAAGCACTTATGGTGTAAACTGTTAACCAAACAGCCCCTTAAGGCACCTTTGAGCTTATTTTTCAATAAGCTAAAGGATCCTTATGGACTTTTGGCTTATTACCCTAAAAAGTATACCTAGAATACTACTTAAAACAACTTTCAAAAAGCATTTTATAATAAGCAAATAAGCAAAGAAAAAGTTGGCTTGAAAACAACTTATTGGACTTTAGGACACACTTAGTAACTTTTGGTTCTGAAAGATATCAAAATAAGCTAATTATTGAAAAACAAGTTTAAACTAATGTAGAGTAACCTATAAGCTACTTGTAAACCTAATTTGAAAAGCTAAAAACCACTTTTACCTACTGAAAATTAAGATTAAAAATGGCTATTTTTTGTTTTTCTTATCTGATGCAAATGACACTTTAACTCTAAAACTTTGAAATAACTAGTGCAGACCTACAATCTAATTTCTAACATCTATAAATCAAATAACTAAGAGTAAATAAAGCAAAACTAACAATTAAAACAGACTTGAGCCTAAGATGCTAATGAAACTGATAAGTACTAACAGGATTAAACTAGCAACTCAAAAACCTGTAGAAATTAGATTATACCTAACAAACACCTTAAATCTTTCTTCTATAAACTTTGAAATTGAGTTTAAAAATGAATGCCAAAAGAGCAAGTGGACTCAAGCAGTACTAACCTTAGTTAGTACTACTTGTCCCAAACACCCCCTTAAATCCTTAAACATCATTTAAAGCTTATAGAATTGAAATTCAGAATATAAACTTCAAATACCAGATATTAATAGGCTACTAACAAACATAATGAACTAATTTAAACAGCTGGATAAGCATAAAACAAGAACTATAAGCTAATGCTACTTATTTTTGGTTTTTTGACAGATTTTATGATTGATTAAGTAAACTAAGTAATTTAAACTACAAATCAAACAAAATAAGCACAATTAACTATAATAAGTACAAATAAACTACCTAAACATCAATAAGCAAAAAATAAGCAATATTAAGCTAATTAACAGATTTTAAGCTAAGTATTAAAGATAGAAAAGGTATATTAAAAACTTACATAAGCCTTTGAACAAACAAGGCTAGCAAATGCTCTAAGAGCTATCAACAAGCTCCAGCTTATCAAGTAATAAGCTGGTGGGGTCCTGGAAGCCCATCCAAGTTTGGCTTCCCTTCCATTTTTAAGCTGTGGTACTTTTTGAGGGATGATTTATGTCTTATTAAGCTCAGTTAAGCTTTTAAGAGCTTAACTAAGTGAATTGTAGCTTATTAGTAAAATGACAGCTGATTAAGCTTATTTAAACAGTATAGAGAGCATGATTAAACTAGTTTACTTAATAATGATAACATGAATTGAATAGTAAACTTTAATGAAAACAAACTCTTTATTTATTAATAAAACTGATTATAAAGCTGAGACAAAGGAAATTACATTGATTTTAAAACAATAAGCTAAAAAATTACATCATAAGCTAAAACTACAAGCTACTATTTAAAACTACTCCTCCTCTCGCTAGATCATCCCTGTGAGTGAGGATGCCCTTGTATTTATAGCTGAGAAAGAAGAATCTAGATCCCCAGGTCTGTTAAACGCTCTAATTAATCCTGGCCCTTGTTTGCTTCTAATCATTAGCTCTCATCTTGTATCCGTTGGATCAAAGTGTGAGCACACAGATTGCCAGCGTGGCAATCCATGGGTCAGAGGCTTGTGCTTCTTTACCAAAGGTTTTAGTACAAATTCCTCTTCCCTTGTGTGTTTGTATGAAGCCAACGTGTCATTCCTTTTGCTGTCTTGACCAATGAGAAGCTTTCTTGTGACATCTTCGATGCTGAGTCATAGCTTGGCACTCAAATCTTTGTCCCACGCTGTTAATTTCAATTTACCCTTTGTTTTTATACAAGGTGAAATCGAGGGAGATGATGAACAGTAACAAACTATATTTCCCGTGCCTTTTTCTTCATAACTGAGTTTGGCCCAGGTTTGTGTGTGGGTTGACTTGGGTTTTTATAAAAAGAAATGGGTCGGGTGCATTTGGGCTTGGGTTATTGGTTTATTATAAGGATTTAACGACCGTTATCTCCTAAGTATTAAAGAGATAATGGTGTTAGGGTTTTAGGGACCATTTGTGCATTCTTTTAACAATGAGGGATGATTTGGTATTTTTTTAGGGTTTTGTCTTCTTGTAAGACCAGGGTTGACCAAGAGTTGACTTTATTGACTTTTTGCTAGAAAACTTTCGGCTCTTTTGCACTTTTTCCGTTCTCGTGTCCGTGTTTGTCCGGTTTTGACCGTTTTCTTGTGATTTTTGCAACATCCGTACCTACACATTCACAAACAACAAAATACACAAATACAAGCATATTTTTGCACATTTTAATCATTTAAGGGCCATTTTTGATATAGAAAGGATATGTGATTTCTCACATATCAAAATTCCCCAAACTAAGTGATTGTGTGTCCTCACGCAATATTATATGCTCTAAAACCAAATACCTCAAAAACTTCCCCAAACTAAATCTTTGAAAAGTAGCAAAGACTTATGTGAGGAGAGTTTAAGAAATCACAAGCTTTAAAACACCCCATTTTCCTATTTTCAAAACTTTTTTCCAATTTTTTAGAGTAATTAACTAGAATATTCTTGACTTTCGTTATTTCATATATGTTAGAGATTCAATTAGAACAAGATGCCATTTCGATCGAGAATGCCCCAAAAAGGATAAATGCATCGTCCTCGACTTTGTACTTGCCTCCAAACCAAGCTTAAAGAAATCAACGCATAAATATATGTTAAGATGCTATCACTATCATATTTGCAACTATGTGAAATGTTCACCTATCCAGAAAATTATTATATCATAGAGTGAATGTGCGATTTGAATTTCAACCGTGATAAACGTTTTGCAAAATACTATGCTTCACGTATCCACCCAGAGAATAATAATTTGTAAGGTAAGATCATCAATGTATACGGACTTTCGCTAGTGCACATCCAACCTTGCGGCTAAGTGACCAGGCTTTGGACACCCACTAGAGAATTGTTATCGGGAATCACTGGAACCTTTGGTTTCAAAAAAACTCTCAGGTTTAAATTACTATGAATGCTTTAAAAAATAGAATAGTCAAAGTTTAAAAGCATATTTAAATTTAACAAAAAGAAATGTATTTATTAATTTTAACTTAATATTAAACATAACATTTATGCAATTGTAACCCTTGACCTTTTAGAAGGCTGCAACATCGGTTGTGAGCCGGCAAGATCGCAGCACAAACTTTTACTGTCTCGGATTGTTATTCTTACTTGAGCTTTCTTTTAGAAGACTACACAACATAGGTAGGTGGTGAGCGGCAAGAGACAGTAACTTTTATCTGTGCACAGGTTTTATTATGATTTTATTTTTTTATCTCATTTTTTTTTATTTGAGAAGACTTATTTTTGAAAAATTCAAGTATAAGTTTGAAATAAGACTAAATTTTTTGCCATACTATACATAAAAATTGTTATTTAATGTTTAATATCCAAAAAATACAGCACGTATAATAATCCGGTTAAGAGCTTATGGAGAGAAAAAAGCCCACAATATTAAATTCATGAGCTCTTAAGATTTCCAATTAATCCTTGTTTAGCATCCCACTCATACTTAACTCTATTATTTTCCGTTCTTCGTGAATTTCCACGAACGCTTAGCCTAAAAGTTAAGGAACAAGCTAGAGCTCAACACGCTCGACCGGGTCAAAATTTACTCTTATTTACCCTGCAGGAGGAGAAAGCAAAATTTGACAAAAACAATTTTTAAATTTTTTTCACATTTTTTTAAATTTGATGGGAGGAAACGGGGGAGTACGTGGGAGAGCAACGGGCAAAGGTTAGGTAAGATTATATCGAAAGATATACAATACCCAATACTAAAATTAACATTGTCTTAATGTTTCCTAGTAAGACTTAAAAACCTATACTAGAACTCAAAAAGGTTCGAATGCTCCATAATCTAGGCATGAATGAAAAGTATCAAACAAAAATCTATGCCGTTTATCAACGTGTGCTAAAAGATAAATGTTAGTCGAATTAATCTAGGTTTTCGGTTTTCCCAAACTATTGGCAAGCAAAGGGCAAGGGAGGGCTCGAGTGGACCGTGATAAAAACACGAAAACGAGAGTCTTAAGAATAATATTGGAGTCAATCTTGCAAACAAATAATACCAGTTCACAAACCCAACGGAGAATTGGAAGAGTACAAGCCTCCTCACATAACATTAGAAATAAAAAAAAAGATAGATGGATAAGCATAGGGGTGCCTTTCCATGACAGCATTTTGGTTTTTAGTAACAGAGTAGTCACATAGCTAGACTGATCCCCGTAAATTTATTCGTACTTGGAGAAAGTGTGGAGATCCGGGACTACCTTGGGTGGGTAAGTCCTCTTCCGAAGTAATGCTTTCACCGATGACCATTCACCGTAAAGTTTTGGACCTCGGGTTGAGATAACTACAATGGTTCCCGTATGGAAAGACTTTTGTGTTGGTTGAAAGGTAATGACCAACGAGATTTTAAGATTTCCAGAAAATTTCTTTAGACAGAGAGTTGAAGAGTAAAACCTCGATTCACCAGCATTTGAAATTTCAGGGTTTTTGATCTTGGCGTCGTGTAGCTTTCTTCCTTACTCTTTTAAAAAAAAAAAAAATATCAAAAAGAATCTCGTAAGCTTGATCTCGTAAGCTCATTAAGTTCATTAGTTGAAGCTTATGGTGATCCACCAGCGGTTTGTAGTCGAAATTAGCATGTTTCAATGCCCAATATGCTTTATGCTTATTTCGAGAGGTAAATGGCATGACCTTTTCGTACACTCTAACTTTGTAGGCATCAACCCATATTTGGTTGTCTTAAAAGCAGTACGAAATGCCCAATAATGACGTCTCTAGTTTTGCTTGACCACGAGGACAGTTTCTCCAACCGTCCTTTCTTTAATACATTTCAAACACGATTGGATACCTCATTGTCGCTGTTTGAGCGTGGTGATAAGCGGTAGCAGTCGATGTGTGACCACATAATTATGACATTACTTTAGCAAAATGATCATTACAAAAATGCTGGTCCATTGATCTCTTATGATTGCTCTAGCAATCT
This sequence comes from Tanacetum coccineum, assembly GCA_026074375.1. Lineage (NCBI taxonomy): Eukaryota > Viridiplantae > Streptophyta > Magnoliopsida > Asterales > Asteraceae > Tanacetum > Tanacetum coccineum. The sequence continues at coordinate 50,871 of BQNB010025403.1, forward strand.
TAGATTAGTCTTGGATAAATCGTTGGTAAACAACACTTGACATGGACCTAAGAAACTCCTAAACACCTTTTTTACGGTAGTAAGGTTGAGGGAGTTAGCCGATAACATATCGTACTTAGAACGATCAACCTTATTCCGTCTTTGAAATTTTATGCATAATATATTCACTTCTTTCGATTTAAAGTTGGCAACTTCTCCCCTAATAAGAACTTAATTGTGTGTCTGTCAGACCGTTGTAGCATCTTTCTAAATTGGAAGAGGCACACGGAATCAAACATATCCCCAAAAAGCGAGAAATCATCCATAAAAACACTTTCCTTAGTCTTTTCGATCATATCAGGCAATTTGGCCATTCATACACCGTTAAAAGTAACAGGAGCCATTACACAAGCCAAATGGCATGACGACGGTACCATATACGCGAAAGTTCCATCATAAATGGGCATGTGAAAGTTGTTTTTTTCTCTGATCTTGGATATTATTGGTATGTTAGAGTAATCCATGAAAATCCATCTAGAAGGAAAAAAATTAGTAAACTCTTTCCGGCTATATCCATTCTATAATCTTGATCCAATAAACGGCAAGGGAAAATGATCTTTCGAATGTTTGCTTCTTAATACATCAAGCATATCGTCGATTACAAACTCTACCTCACAGGGTAAATTAACGTGTCTGAAGAATTATATTTAATTTTCCTTCGCATTAGCTTCAAACGGTAATTCCCTCCTTACTTATGTAAAACGTTTGCACTGGGTGTAACACACCCTAATGGGCCAATCGAAATGATAGGGTTAAATCATTTCTGCTCAAGAAGTTTTAAGTCATCTCTTTTTTTATTTACACTCGTAAATTTTTTGGTAACACGGTCTTTGATTTGAACACTGGGTTTGTCATTCATCCTCCATCAAGATTTTGTGTGTAACAAAAACGAGGGGGATACCCTGATTGTCGGTTGATTTTCCAAGCAATGGTCGTTTTTGAGATTTGAGCACTTTTAAGAGGACAATCTTTTTCATCATTTTTTAATCCTTTTGCTATAATTACTGGTAACTTGTCAGTTTCTTCCAAGTAAGCATATTCCATGTTGAGACGGTTAAGTAAATCTTTTAAACTCTTTAATTTCGGAGGCGTGTAATCTGTTTTCAATTGAAGATTTTGCTCTTGGTAATCTTCACTTTGTTTATAGTTCACAGTTCGTGAGAGGAAGTTGAAAAGGTGTCATATTTTTAACAATTTTTCAATTAAACAAATATTCTTTCCTACGGATCGCACTTCGGCATATTCAATTTTCGGTGAAATCGAAATCTCCTTAGAATAAGCTTTGATTTCCTTCCTAAAATAATTCGGAAGTTAAACGGCTCAGAACGTCGGAGAGAGGGGATTGCCACTCAAGAATTTAGAAAATCACCTAGAAACTCCGGGAGCATACTCCTAACAAAACAATGCATCAATTGATGTCAATTCGGTTTTCCGAATTGTCATTTGTATAAGAGTTATCTCGGTGTTTGATCTAGATTAAAAGTGACGGCTTCGTTGTTAACCCGAAGTGTTATTTCTTCTCCATAAACATCAATTAAAGCACGACTGGTCCTCAAAAAGGATCTCCCAAGTATGAGTGTGAGGTTCGCTGGATGGCTTCGAACATTAGACAACAACAAAGTCAGTAGGAAATTGAAATTTCCCATTCTTTGACAAAAACGTCTTCGACGAGAGTCCTTTATGATAAGTAATCGATCGGTACGCTAACTCTAAAGTCATCCGAGTTGGTGTAAGTTCAGGTAAAGAAAGCTTTTTCCAAATAGAAAGGGGCATTAGAATTTAGGCTTGCCTCCAAAGATCGGACAAGGCCGTGACATTAATTCCTTTCCAGGAATTACATGGAATAAGAAATTGATGGGATCTCCAAGCTTTTCGCAGGAAGCTTTTTGAGAAGCATAGCGTGACAATTCTCGTTCAACGAGTATCTTAGCTAACTCAATAACTTTTCCTTATTATTGAGCAAAACTCCTTAATGTAGGAGCAAATCTTTGCATCAAAAGTAAAGCATCCGCAGAAAATTGATGTCAAAACGCAAAAATCTTGTAACATTTGAAAAATCTTCTCATTTTTGATTCGAATGCTTTGTCACGGACTTTCTTGTTTTGTCGGAGAGGATATGGAAATATGTGGATTATGTAAAACTAAGTCGGAACATCGGGTTCCAATACTTCGGGATTTGGGGTAACCGGAGGTGGGATTTTGTGCGGGGTACTTCATTGGAAATTTAGATTGCTACTCTTATCTGTTGTCTCCTCGATTTCTCGTTATCATTTTGAACTTTTTAGGGAGATAGGATTAGTAGGAATCGAGGGTCCCTTGTAAGCAACACCACTTCGAGTAGTATGCTTTCTTCTCACCACTTGGGTTGGATACGGTATTACTCGGAAGAGTACCGTAAGGTGAGGCTTGGTTTGAAATAATCCTACAGATCTTGTTTTGCAAATCTATTTTGAAAGTTAGTTTGTTGATTAATCATGACCAGCTTGTTGAGATCTTTATGTGTTTTGTAATCTCATTTTTAAGGTCTTTTTAACGAGGTTATTTTTGATTTTGCATGTTTCTTAACTTTGGATCGTGTTTTTCGCTTGTACTCGAAAATTTATTTGAAAATCTCTTGTTGGAAACTTGATTATTCGGCACGTGAAAAAAGGTTTTGGTTTTGAAATCCTTGGTTTTGAAAATTCGGTGCATGATTATTTTTGATCTTGTAACCTTTGATTTCCCTGAAACTTTATTTCACCGATATATTAAAATTATTCCCTTGAAATTATTTTGATATTTAATCTTTTTAGACCACATTGTTTTGCACCCGGAGCAAAACCTGGTGGTGCATTTGTATTAACTTACATGGTTCGTAGGGTTAACTTGTTTGTTATTGCAACGTGGTAGCACAAAAATCTAGCTGATTGTTAATCGGTAGTAGGACAATTTTACAAAGAATGGCTCCACCACAAGTATCGCTCGTTTCCTCAACCGATTTCAAACTGAGGCAGGAATGGCACCTTTCTTAGGAAGAAACCAATCTCGACTAAGGTTGAAAGTTGATCTGCTCACGCTTTTTACAAATATTCTATCATCTGTTCGTACATCACTTTCCTAGAAGTCGTATTCATCATGAAGACATGTTGGTTGTTTTGTGAATAAAGATACTTTTGATTTATTCTCAATTATATTTCATAGACTTCTCTAGTTGTTTTACACAAATAGATTTCAACCTGCAGTGAGGAATTTAAGGAGTCTTGATCGTTGTCGTTTGTATAAACCACTTATAGAAGGTTTCAACTTGAGTTAAATCTGTAAACCTCCACCAGGGTCGGGGACAAGCTACTAAGAATTTCCTTAAATCGTTCCCACAGCTTTCAATAAAAGTTCATCGATTTTTTGGGTAATTCGAGAGATTTTATTCTTTAAGTGGGTATTTTTAAAAGGAGGGAAAATTTGTTTCACGATTTGGTACGAGATCCTCCCATTGTCAAGATTGAATTAGGAGGTTCTTTCTCGTACCAAGTTTTAGCAGCCCCCTCGAGTGAATAAGGAAACATCATTAGCTTAATCACATCGTTTGGTACATTCCCAAATCGTAGAGTCGAGGTAATCCTTTTGAAACTATTGATATGAGCATAAGGATTTTAGTTAGCTAAGCCGTTTTTGAGTGAGTGATGAATACAGGTTTGCTTGAACCAACTGTAACAAATTTGTTTTATCTTAATTGCATCCGACAATTAATTTCTAACGTTTAAAACACGATAGATTCTACGTACCTCGTGGGTTGATCGGAGCATTTCTTCCATTGTACGTTCCGCCATTGCGATGCAACGTAGTACGGAGCTCGGGTTGGACTATGTTTGGAAGCACGTACTTTATTTCGAAACGTATCTGTTAAGAATAGTTACTTTTGAATTTATTTGATAAATTGACATTTCTAGAGCGCATGAACTAAACAAGCATGAAAAAATGATAATAAGAATTGAGAAATAGCTTTGGGGAAAGAATTTTGTTTTACGAAGAATCAACAAACTTTGGGTAACTCTCTTAAGTAAAATAAATTTTACAAAGAGGTAAGCATTTTTCGCTAAGTGACAAAAAACGGTAAAAGAAAATTTATATTGGTCGAGGAACTTATTACATGGGATAATACCTCAGTTGAAGTATTATTTGTTGGTTGTTCTTTTACCTACTTGGTTAATTTTTTTTATTCACAAAATTAACGTGAAAATTAATTACTCCGGGAGGAAGAGCACATATTTTTGTATTTTGTTTTTAATATTCTACTTATACTAAAAAGAAAAGAAAAATTATTTTTTATTTATTATTTTTTAAATTTTTTATTTTTGTTTTCTTTTAAAGCTTAACTTTTCGAAGACGAAGGTTCACAAAATCACGATCGACAAACTTCAAACGAAAGAATCTTACACACAATCCCCCTCTAGGCAGCGGCGCCAAAAATTGATCGTTGAAAATCAATATATAATATACGTATAATATTATAAGTATAAAGAAAATTACTAAAAATCCTTGAGGACAAAGATTTAGAGCAAAATCTTACAAAAATACTGTACGTTTTAACCGGTATGTGATTACCGGGTTGTTTTCCCAAAGATTTATGAAATTGAGACCACGTTTGTTATTTAGACAATGATTTAAATTGGTTCGAATATGATTTGTTTTTTTAGAAATCCTAAAAATGAGCAAATTAAGGGACAATTAAACCTAACTTTAATAACGAGAAATTAAACTTTAACTAAAAACGCAAAACGGGAACCCTAAACGGTGACTAAAAACCCTAAATTTCCAAAATAAACCTAAAGTGAATTTTTCACTTTTAATAGACTCTAATTAACTAAAAAGAAAGATTAAAAAAACTAGAATGAAAACGGAGTTGATTTGAGCTTTAAAACACAAAAAACGTGAACGGGAACGAATCCCGTTCTTTAAAAAATGAAATTTAACAATTTAAACCCTACGGAAGCAAAACTAATTTTCCTACAAACTATATGATAAAAGAAAATTTTCTAAAAAAGAATTATATTTTTTTAATTTTTTTATAATTTTTTATGAATTAAAAATGATTTTAAAGAAAATTAAATATAAAAAATACTAAACGTTTTATAAAAATTCTGAAAAAATTATGAAAAGTAGTTTGAATAGTGAAGAATCTAAGAAAAATAAAATTTGTAACACAGCTTATTGAATAAGCTGTATAATAAGCAAAAACAGCTTATTAAACTAAAAGCCTAAATTGTATATAAATAATAGATTTTGTAAAGTTATACCGGGTGAGCTATTGTAGCATGATGGTTACTATGTGTGTGGAGTGGGACGTAGTTAGTGTGGTGTGAATTGGCTAGGTGTGGGGTTTCCAGTCCCATGCTAGCTTTTTTGAATTTTTGTTTTTTGAAATTTTTTAAAAAACAAGATGTAAATAAGCTAGAAACTAACAACTTTTGTGAAAATATCTTTTATGACTATGAAAAATAAGCTTTTAAAAGGCCTTTTTCAAATCAAGAATAAACAACTTAATAATTTTTTTTACTTTTTGGCTTTTTTACTCTAAAACTGAACTCAAAAATGCTAAAAAAATAAGCTGAAAAAGTTATGAACTAAAAGCTACTAGCTATCTCAGTCTAATCTAATAAGCAGATTAAGCATGTAATAAGCCAAAGGAAACAAGAATAAAACTAAAAATCCAAACAGCTTTTTAATGAAAAAACTACAAACCAAAAAGGACACTTGGCAGACTTTGAGCTTATTTTCCTATGAGCTAATGGACTCTAAAGACAAAACAGCTTAAAGAAAACTTAAAACCCTAGTCTACCATGCTACTTAAAAATACATTGAAAAGGAGTTTGGAAAACAATTGTTTTAAGGAAAAAGGCTTTTGAAAAAGACTTATTCACTAACATATGTTGAGTGAACCTTTTATTTTTGAAATGGAAAATTGCAAACTTAGAGCTTAAAAAACAGATAACAAGATAAGCTGATTTTGAAGGAAAACTAACTTTAAAATATTAACAATCCACACTAGATCTACTTGTATGATTAAAATCAACAGTTCTATATTTTTGCCAATTACCACTCTGATTTTTTATGTTGAAAAAGAACTTTTGTTTATTATCATTGATGATGAAGTGTGCGGCAATTATGTAAAAATCAATACGTAGACAAGTGCAGCCAAATAAAACACCATTCTAACCTTATCATCAACTTATCTAAGAGTAATTAATGCAATGGTAATTACTTCAGAAATTGACTTCAAGCTTAAAATGCAAAATATAATTTAGCGATTTGACTTATATTAAACTAATCTATGGAAAACTTGCTTTAACCAAACTTAGCTTATAAATACAACACAAACTAACTTATTTATGATGTTTAACACAACAGCAAAAGGGACCATTGGCCTCAAGAAGTACTAACTTCTACGTTAGTACTGATGCTGCCAAAAAAAACCCTTATTTCTTCAAAAATTCATATTTATGGCTACGTTAATGGATTTAATGTACAAATATCAAATACCAGATAGCAAAAAGCTTATATCAACCTTAATGAACATTTAATCAATAGCAATAAGACATATCCAATTAAGGCTAAAATTCTATGCAAAAAAAATTATTTTTAAGACAGATTTATAAAAAATAAACTTATGACAATGAAATTTAAAACTACTAAATTAACTTAAACAAAGCAATAAACGCAATTATAAGTAAAATCTATAGCTACTAAAAGCTATAATAAGTAACAATAAGCTAGATATGTAGGAAATTAAGATTGAATGCAAAGTAAAACTGCAAAAGGATAAATTGGAAAAACTTACATGGCCTTAGCTTAACAAAGGCTTAATAAGCTCGTGGAGCTACTCTACAAGCTCTAGCTTATCCAAAGGATAAGCTAGTAAAGTCCTATGAACTCTTCCATTGCTAGTTCATCAGCAAAAGCTGAAACCCATATAGATTCATTATATATGAAAGGTTGTTAAGATTAAAGTATAATTAAGTGAATTAATGAGCTCCAAACTAGCTTAGAGAGTAATTGAGCTTATCAAGAGCTTATAACTAGCTTATGGAACAGTAACAGATTATTAATCATTATTTTGTATAAAAGTGAGCTTGACGAAAAAGAAAGATTATTGTAGGGTAAACCTTGATGTCTATTATGAAAGAGATGATTAACAATACTGGAATTTAATATTTACTTTAAGGAATAAATAAGCTAAAATAGTTGAATTTACATTTAAGAGATCAATAAGCTAAAATTTTATATGCCTATAAAAATCTAACCTAACGTCCCTCGTTGTGATGTGTGAAGTAAAGCCTCTATTTATAAGGTTGAGAAGAATGATATCAGGCTCTATTTATCACGCTCCTCTTGAGTTGATTCTTCCCTTGATCTTTGCCAATCATTGGTTCTATCTTAGTGGGACCGTTGGTTTGATATTTGTAACCACGGATTGCCAACGTGGATTCATGTGTTGTCAGGACCCTTTGTGCGTCTTTTGCAATAGAATTTAGTGCAAATTCTGATTTTTGGTGTGTTTCTATTTAATTGGCACGCAGTGCTGTGTCATTCCTTGTGTGCTTGAGTACATTAACAGAGCTCTCAATGAGTATAACTCTGCCACATCATAACTTGTCACTTGAATTTTGAGCCAAGTACTCAATTTGGATTTAAATCATGATTTTTGTCTTGAAGTTAAATGATGAAGTTTGATGAATAGTAAAAGGGTTTTGGCGCCCTTATTTTTTATAACCGTTTGTAGATTTGACTGGGGGTTTGGGCTTTGACTTGGGTAAAAGGTTGGGCCATGGGTTTTTATTTAAAGAGATTGGGCTCGGTTTGGGTTGGTTATTGAGATAACGACTGTTATCTCTTATAATGTAAAGAGATAACGGTGTTAGGGCTTTAAGGGTTATTTTTGAATTAAGGTTTAACTATGAGGGACTGTTTTGGGTATTTTGGGGTTTTGACTTCACATGTTTGACCAGGGTTGACCAAGGATTGACTATGTTGACCATTGATAAATACTTCCGGCTCTTTTGCACTTTATCCGTTCCCGTGTCCGTGTTTGTCCGGTTTTGGCCGTTTTCTTGTGTTATTTGTAATATCCGTACCTACACAATCATAAAGACAAAACAAGCAATATACAAGTATTTTATGCACAATTTCATCTTTTAAGGGCTATATTTGGAATACAAATGATATGTGTATTCTCACATATCATTCACTTACACCGTTGGTCCCTCACCAACCAAATTTCCAAATTCAAAATACTATTATTAGTTTTACAATTTTTGTCTTTTCATATTACATGATTGGTCCCTGGAGTCTCAAAGTATATGTGACAATCCACATTTTCAGGTCACTTTACGTCAATAAACTCAAAACTATTTACTTTGAACCTTTACGTGTTTACTTTTAATTATAACCGTTAAGTTAAATCGCGTAAATCGAAAATCAACAATTATCGTAAACAGACATGAACCAAATAAAAGTTTACATCAAATAAGTGTTATATAATTATTTCGAAGATAATTTATAACTTTTCATATATTATATTTATACTTTACATAAAACACTTACGTTTCGCATTTTGAGCTTTCATGCATGTATATAAACCATACTATAACACCTCGTGTTTTAGGTCATTGTATGACATTATTTAATCCACTAATTATTTTTAGGGTTTTACGCGTTTGCTTTTAAATCATAATCGTTAAGCTAAATCGCGTAAACTGAAAATGATCATACAATGTAAACGGGCATTAAGCGATTAAAAGTTTA
>BQNB010025404.1:0-59685 GCA_026074375.1 Tanacetum coccineum
TAGGATGACTTGGAGGCAGTTCATTCTTGCGTTGGGTTTACATACTGCCGAGGAGATAGCAGAGGATGGTTTTTAGGCGTATTGGCTGGGTAGTGTAAGAGCGATCCCCGATAAGGGGGATCTCAGAGTTACTAAACTGAGATTTCATCTGATAGAGATTTTCTAGGGCCAGCTCCCTCTTATGTTTACATTAGAGACCCTGTGAGGAGATTGTGTCAGTGGATGATATCTTGCAGCAATTCTGGTAGAGGACAAGCACATAAGAAGGTGACTGGTATCGATCTCTTTTATCTGAGGAGCATGGACCAGGGGACTGCAAACGTCCCATATCTGCTAGCACAGTATCTGTTCAGGCATGTTGAGGGGAGAAAGAGTAGAGCTAGGTTGTCCGAAGGACATTTCATTTGGTGTCTTGCTGCTCATTTTGGCCTTGTTAGTGATGAGGGATTGAGGGGATTGAGGGGTTTGACGGTGATTACCCGTGACCTCTCGGTGATTGATTTACATGAGCTTGCTAGGCTCAATATTTGTGTGAGGCTTGATGATACGTGGGCTTGGGTAGCCCCGCGACCAGAGGATGCTGAGGGAGCACATGATGGGATTAAGGGTGACTAGGCTGTTCCAGCACCCGTACATGCACCTCAACCACTACTTGCTGCCCAGCCCAGGACTATACCTTGGAGGATTAAGAGGCTTGAGGAGGAGGTGCACGAGTTGCGGCAGAGCATCATAGGACTACGTGGAGTCGTTGATAGATCGATCACTGATTAGTCTAGGTTTGCTACCTGGATGATCAGTTGCATGACTCAGCTGATGGATGCTAGCGGTCACAACTACCAGGCCTTTGATAACACTCTTGTCGGTAGCTCACATGTGCCCTACCACAGACGTACCAGATGTAGGACCGGGGATGCCAGCACCTCTACATCCTAACAAGACGAGCAGCAGCCAGACCCATGATCCATCTATCCCTTATCTTTATGTTTCTATCTTTTGTACACTTATTCATTCATGTCATGATGTATATATCTTAAAACAAGTTGTTATTTATGTATGTATATTATGATGTGATGATTTTTAACTTATTTGTGGATGATAGAACCATGACTGGCAGTAAGTTCAGCACCATACAATGTGGTACGAATCCAAGCACCATGTCCAAATTAAGAGTGAAAGTGAGATTTTTTTGATAAAGCTAAAGCTGAAGAGAAGAAAAAGTCTAACTTAAAGACTAGCTAAAAGAAAAGTGCTTACCGAGAGACAACACGAATGTTTTTAATTGTTTGTTGTTTGTAAATTTAAATTTTTTGATGAGTCTGTCTTCTAAGACATTCAATATGGTGTATCAAACCTCTATGGATACGCCGTATCGAACATCTGGACGTTATCAGTCCTTTAATTTCTGCATTTAAATTCCTGCAACTTTTAAAACATTTGTTTTTTTACTGGATGCAATACGGCGTATCCTTGGGTTTGGGATAAGGCGTATTGACAACCTGTATAATATTTAATTGTTAGCCTGCATTATAACCATTGTAAAACTGAGATAGGAATTGCACGTTTTGTCTTCTAAACTTTTATGCAGGACCTTGCTGTAAAGAAATCGACGATTTGGTGATGGTATACTCTGGAAAAAGACGTGTATTAAACTCATACGGGCATTCTGACGCCTCCTCAACACACTTTTGCTCAAGAACTCAACTTCGAGAATCCAACCGAGCAAAATATCAGTGGATTTCCTCGTTCTAATTCTATTTCCCATTTTCTTTAATTGTTTTATTTATACAACGAGGACGTTGTATAATTTAAGTAGGGGGAGGGATAGAGAATTAGAACGCCTACTTGTCCTTATTTTTACAAATAATATGCTACATGCTTAAACTTATGCCAAATTTAAAAATTCTTAGCATACTTTTTATATGACCTCATGCACTATAACCCTTAATGATAAATTGTGATAATTAAGCCTATTCTGTTTTCAAACGTTTACAAAAAAATTCCACAAAATTATGAGTGTGCCGGTGATGTAGTGGACTTTAGAACTTGTCTTGGTATATCATTCAAGACCACAATGATGAGTAATATAGACTTAGATGGAGTAACATGTTCAACTGGTAAATTTCTAGGAATACACCAAAAGGCTTAAATGTTGTAATATTAACAAAAACTACATGGTTTTGTTAACCCCGTGTACCCTTTGCTTACTATTACTATAAGCAGTAAGATTCCCCTAGACAAAAACCTGTTGAGCCATTCCTGTCTTTTTCACACCAAATGATTATTTTGTTACACCTTAGCCTACCTTGTAGATTAAGCCTATTTAATCAAAGTTGCTAGTTGCTTATGTGTAAACTTTTGTAATTCCTGTGTCAAAGTGAAATTTTCTATCTCCGGTTAGGTCGGGAAATTGCACAATGCAATGAGAAAATATGTAGCTCGGGTATTTTGCTACTTTCGCAATTATGTTTCATGTCCGAAGATGACGAGGGATAAAGAAATTATCCAGATGAATTATGATGGTGAAGACAGTAAAATTACACCGAGATTAGTGTTTGTTTGTTTAAAAAAAGGAAAAATAGAAAATTGTATCAAAAAAGAGAAGGAAAGATTGATATTCGGTTCGTTAAGCTTAAACGATAAAATGTGCTTACGCCAAAGCGGTAGAGGTTTTGATCATTTATCAAGCTTATGGTAATTTATATGCTATGACACGTAGTGAGTGATAATTTTCCCGCTTCTAATATTGTTATAATTCATTATACACCGATTGAAAGATAAATCCAAACACTATGTGAGGTGCTAGAATATAATTTTCGTGTTTTTAATTAAAAGGTTGATCCGGTTGTGCCATAAATTATCTTTACTTAGTAGGTTAAATGCCTCTAACTTTGCTATTTATTAAGTAGAAAAGCTGATTTGCTTGAGGACAAACAAATCCTAAGTATAGGGGTATTTGATAAGGTTGTTAGGATTAAAAATGTGGTGTCTATATGAGAATTACATTAGTTTAGTTGTAAGTTAAAACACAATGACTAGTTGCGTAATTATGCAATAGTTGCCTTATGTTAGCACTATAAATGCCCCTCTAATCAAAATTAGAGGGGTGAAGCTTCACTTTGTATTTTCCATTCCCTTTATACTTTTTACTAATAAAACCTTTAAAATTGTGAAAGCTTTAAAATTGTAACCCTTTACCCAAAAAAACCTTTAAAATTGTGAAAGTTTTCTCTCTCAATATGGTTTATTCATACTTTGAGCTCCTCTGACCTCCTGAGATCGTGAACCAAGATTCCTTACAAGTGGTATCAGAGCCAGAAAGGTGGTTCGTGATGTTTTACAACTTATTCGGTTCAGCTTATTCTACTTTTTTGATCAAGATTCAGATTATTACTCAGCTTATTCAGTATATTCAGTCTAGATTCTGCTCATATGGTTTATTCAGCAGTTTAGCATCTCATTCTTTTTAGTTATTCTTCTTAGCTGTGTATTTGTACCTATCTCATTTTTTATTCGATCGAGATTAGCTGCTTACGGTTTTATTGTAAGATGTGTTTAATTTCGGTTGGTCAGATTCATTATACAGTATTGATGACATCAAATAACGTTACATTTATACCATCATTTATCTCGAATAAACTAACCACTCTTGTATAATTATTGCAAGAATTCGTACTTAATTGTTTAAAATTGTTATTTGCAGTAATTGAGGAGTGATTTGTGAAGTCATGCTAAAAGGTGCATATTTTAGAGCTAAAATGAAGACATTTGAATATATCTCATTTCTGACTAATACGCCGTATCCAGGAAAAGAGATATGGCGTATCAGCGCCAAGTCTTCATAAGAAAATGCGTATTCATAATTTTTAATACGGCGTATTCACCTTCTGCTATACGCCGTATCTATGAAGATAACTATTCAGAGATATAAAGATATTTATATTTTGGGAATGTATATTATACTGATCATAAACTTTGCGTGCACTCCAAGGGATACACCCCAATACGCCATATTGGCCTAGCCAAATACGGCGTATCTAATATTTTTTAGAGGTTATAGATAGAAGACTCAAAAATGAGTTTTCAGTGTGTAAAATCATATTCTTTATATCTTACTCATAAAAGATAATTTTGTGAAGAGAAGAAAAGCAACAAAGGTCAAGCATCGATCACGATTCCATAGAAGACACCGTGTAATTTCCTTACTCTTTTAATCATTTAATTTTTTGTATCGTTCGGTAAAACGTTTAGTTTACCTTGGTTATTTGATCACACTTGTATAATTACAATGGTTATGGGCCAATACCCTTGGGTATTAGCCATCTTAATGAAGATTTAATGTTTGGTTTGTTATAAAATCGATTTACTTAATTTATCGCTGAAAGTTTAATTATGTTTATCACTTGATACTTGTTTATGTGTTTGAATATGCAACGTATCATTCAACTAGGTCTAGTTACGCCTAACAAGTGAGCTAGATACTGGGATAGCTCTCCATATAGTGTTTTATATTACTGGACCAATAGGATCACAAGTAACGTTCTGTCTTTGTCTTTAAATTAAGAGCTTAGTTGGACCGGCAGATGACCCGTAATGTTTCAAAAAGTATGTTCTTGATTAATTGATAGAGATTTGAATAGTGGACTACCAGTATATAAAATACCATCAAACAGTAAGTGGGTAAAGTACCGATGGTCTAGGGTTTATCAAGAACACTATTTCTATAATCCCTAGATAGATTATAATTAAACTAAAAGGATGATTTATGCGGATGCGTTAATTGTGACAGGATTCAATGTGTCTAGGTCTTAGGATGACATCCTGCCTAAGTCTTATGAATGATATACCGCTTCGAGATAAGAAATCATTTCACTAAATAAGCAAACCAGCATTTAATTGGATTTAATATGGCTAATACAGTTTTCTATTATTTGGCTTGTAGCGCTCTTTTATCTTCTGATTGTTTTCTTACATGTTTATTGTGTTTAAAATTGATTACTATCACCATAAAACCTGTGCCAGTCTCTCAGGCTGAAAAACCTCCATATTCGTTAGAAGCGTATATAGCATAGGTTTAACAATTAATTAGAATTAACATAAATAGAGTAATTAAAATAGTGATAGATTATAAGGTTAACAACCTCGCTTTTAGTGTTCGACACCATACTTATCACGAAACTCCATCCGATAGGGTACACTGCCCGTTAAAGTGTTGTTTTTAGGATAAGTCGGCTAAATATAAATGTAAAACTTGGTAATCAATAAATTGACCCTACACGACAGCACATCAAGTTTTTGGCGCCGCTGACGGGGAGTGAAAATGTTTAACCTTTAATTTTATTAGTATTTCTAACCATTAGTTTAAATTAATTTAATTAATCTAATTTAATTCTGTTTATAATTAATCTAATTGCGTGTTTCAATTTTATTATCACTATAAAACCTGTGCCAGTCTCTTAGGCTGAAAACCCCCCATAATCATTAGAACTAGGTTTAGCATAGGTTTAACAAGTAATTAGAATTGGCTTAATAAGATTAATTAAAATACTGATAGAATATAAGGTTAACAATCTTACTCTTAGTGTTCGGCACCCTACTTACCACGAAACTCTACCCGATTAGGTACACTGCCCGTTAAAGTATTGTTATAGGATAAGTTGGCTAAATATAAATTTAAAACTTGGTAATCAATAAATTGACCCTACACGACAGAACATCAAGTTTTTGATGCCGTTGCCGGGGAGTGAAAATGTTTAATCTTTGTTTTATTAGTATTTCTAACCCTTAATTAGCTTAGAATAATTTGATTAGAATAATCTAATTCTGTTTGAATTTAGTTGCATTGTGTGTTTAATTATGTGTTTAAATTCCCGCATTATTAAATTGTTTTAAAAGTACTATGTTATGGTAGATCACCTGATATGGCGTATCCACCAGTTGGATACGACGTATCAAACCTTCTACTCAGACAACGTATTGATTGTTGCAGTCTAAACAACGTATCTATTCTTCTAAACAATACGCCGTATTCTATACACTCAATACGGCGTACTGACCTTCAACAGATCCATACGGCGTATTCAAATCAATTGAATACGGCATATAGACCATCTGATACAGTAGCAGAACTAAATTTGATTTTCGTGTTTAATTTTTTGTATTCTTTACAAAGAGCATGTCCTACTGATTTATTATCCTCTGTTTCAATTGATGCATGACAAGGAGTTCCACTAAAGAAATATTTACACCCTTAGAAAACTCGAAAAGAGTATTTTGCTCAAAAAGGAGGCTTTTCGAGACACCTGGTCTTGTGGAATCGAGTTCGCTTGAATTTGATTTTGTCTGATATCAAAGAACATTTAGAAGAAGAATAAACTACAGAAATTATGACGAAAACAATGGAGCAATACATGATCAAGACCCGTGGGAATTATGGTTCAGGATTTGCTAGGCCCAAGATTGATGACAAAACTCACTTTGAATTAAAAGGGTAATTTCTCAAGGAACTTTGCGAAAATACTTTCAACGGTTTAGAACATGAAGATGCAAATGAACACATTGAAAAGGTCCTGGAGATCGTTGACTTATGTCATATTCCCGATGTGATTCAAGACCAAATAATGCTTCGAGCTTTCCCCATGTCCTTAACTCGAGTCGCAAGTCATTACATAAGGAACGAACCATCAGGTTCGATTACAAATTGGGAAACCCTGAAATTGAAGTTTTAAACAAGTATTGTCCACCTGCTCATACTATAAAGAAAATAGAGGAAACTAACAACTTTTAGCAAGAACCTAACGAGAGCCCTTTCCGAGCTTAAGAAAAATTTAAAGAACTATTGATGAAATGCCCCCAACACTATTTGACTGATATGTAGAAGGTAATCATGTTTTATAATGGGCTTGATGTTCCAACTAGACAGATCCTTGATTCAAAAGGTGTCATACCTACTAAAACTACTGCTGATGCAAAAGTAGCCATCCAAGAAATGGGTGAATACTCTCAGAAATGGCACAACGGGACATCCTCAAAGGACCAAAATAATCAAACTTTATGATGGGAAAAAAACCCCCCTTAAGCCCAGCTTAAATTTTAAAACTTAAAGCAACTCAACAGTCTCGGGATGGAAATTAAGAAAGTGAACAAAAAGGTATACGCTGCTCAGGTTAGATGCGAACTATTCAAGGGACCACATGTTAGTAATACAAAAGTATCGGTCACTTCCATAAATATCATAAGATGGGCTCGTAATATAGTTTTTGGAACCTTAATAAGGTAGAAAGGCACAAGGCCTATGGTAAGCCTATAAGAGCCTCATGGTCGGCCATAATTATGTATTTATACCCCTCATCACACCTTGGAGAGGGTTGGTTGTTCACTTATTCTAATTTAATATTTCTCTTATTCCTTTCTCTCTCTAAAAGTGTTCATCCCTCCTTTCTCTCTCAAGTTCTTTCTCTTTTGATTGTGAGAATAGTTATATCATATATTCTACAATTGGTATCAAGAGCCATGGGGTGATTTAGCTAGGTTTTGTGTGTGTTTTTCTTACTTGTTTACCCGTGCGTGTGGTTCGAACCAAAACAAGAGATTTTCATCTTTTGTTGGTTAAGAAACCATAAAGCTACAAACTATCTTCTTTGGTTATCTTAGTAGAGGGTAGTTGTACAAGAAAAACTTTGGAAAAACTCAAAAATCCTCATCTTTTTGTTGTTTTTGGTTCGAAAAAGGGTTTTGGGTACAAGAATCTTGATTTCAAATTTTTTGTGTTAAAAACCATAAAGTTTGTGTTTTTAAGGTTCTCCTAGTCATAGAATAGCAAGAACTACAAGTAAAATCAAGTAAAAACATCAAAAATTGTGTCTTTAAGTGATTTGAAGTTTTTGAAGACGGCTTTTTATAAACACTGTTTGAATTCGGCGATTTATATGTGTTGATCCCAATCTGAATAGATCTTTCTAGCCTGTTAAGGGTGGTAGCTAATCTGGATAGATCCAAACTAACTACAAGAGAAACAATGACTATGAACAATATATGTTATGCGGAAACAAACTTATATTGCTAAGAAGAACAATGAATAAAACAGAACTTTGATTACTATTAATCTGCTAGGTTACAGATTACCAACTATATATTTTTGAAACTTGTATATGAAACTTGTATCTAACTAATGTCATAGGGTTCCTTTTATACACCAAGGAAAACCCTAATGGGCTTACAAAACGTGTGAAGAGATAATGCATATCTATTCCTATAATAACTCATGCATATCTCCTAACAGTACTAACTTACTACTAACAACACTAACTATACTTGTAGTACTAACAATGTACTAGCAGTACTAACTATTTATAACTAACAGTACTAACAATTAGTCCTATTATTCTTGAATCTATAGCATTCTTCATCAGCAGCACTAAGTAGAACTGGCAGTAGTAACTTGTATAAGTAGCAGCACTAAGTTGTAGGAACTTCTGAAACCAAAACAATCCTCCCCTAGAACCATAATGGTTCACATTGTTAACATTCATGTTTCTTCATTTGAGCTTCTTAACTCTATGAGGATGTAACCAAACACACTGCTACTCTTTAATCTCCTTTTTCTTTGAACTGCTTTTTGTTACTCTAGTACACCTTGAATTCTTTAGCTTCCAGTCTTTGGTCACCATCTCAGCATCTTAGCAACACAGCAACAAAGATACACCAACTAAGTTAGCTTTGTTGTTTTTTTGGCAAACTACCAGCCATAAACGGATTTGATATTTCTTTACCAGTAGTCGTTTGCTCTGGAATAGCCAATGCTTCATTGGAATAACATGGTGCATTGATAACCATATAGTTTTGAGTAAACTATCAACTATCAACAGATTTGAGATGTCTTTACCAAGAGACATTTTCTTTGGACTAGCCAACTCTTTACTGTGAAGCATGGTGAGTTGAGAACCATATAGTTTTTAGCAAACTATCAGCCATTAACGGATTTGAGAAGTCTTTACCAGAAGCCGTTTGCTCTGGACTAGCCAGTTCTTGATGTCTGTTAGACATGGTGAACTGATGACCATTTGTTGTGTGGTGATAAAACCAACACTTAAAGATCCTTCTCACCTCCATCATGGCTTCCATACTCATCAATCTGCTTTTGAATGAATCTAAGCAGAGTATAAGCATCTTCACTTGCAGTCCCAACTACTAACCTCAAAGAAAGCATTCTCTCAAGTGTTTCTTTTGTGAGTGGATACTTCCTCTCTGCAAGCATATGAATCTCAGTACCATCTTCCAGTATCAAGGTATGAACACCACAATTTTCATATAAATCCCAGCTCTTAAGATTCCATCTTTCTTGATTCTGCCAGAGTTCATCTTCTGCATTTGCATCAAACATTGTCCTTAAATCTCCCCAAAGAACTAGATCAACACCTTCTAGAGTAGTTGTTTCAAATCTCTTCATCACCAGATTATATAACTCCACAAGATCTAGCCTATCAAACCTTGTCACCATTTCAGAAAAGGTTTTAATCCACCTAGAACTTCCATCAGATCTAAAGATTCTGTAGTAGATACTAATTGGAAACCTCTTCTCCAGGACTTCATAATCTATTATTCCTTCTTCATCTGGAACTATCTTCAGAAAAGTCTTTAGTTGCTCTTCCTCTTCAAGATCAGCATCAGTCTTTTGTCTTTTAGACATCTTTGTTGCTTTCATCTTAAGTCTTCTGCCTTGTCTTTTCCTGATACTCTCTTTATGTCCTTCTTGCTTAACTTCAACCTTAGTACTGTTAGGTTCTTAAAGAACCTTTTGCTTATGTACACCAACTGCTTCTTTAGAATCTTTTACTGCATCATCTGAATCCATAGGCTTGAAAACATCAATTACCCTTTTCTGTCTTTCATACAAACCTTGAATTTCTGCAAATGTCTTTGCCTTCAGCTGAGAGTGTTTGTAACCACCCATATTCTTCAGATATGTCATCATCAAATTCCTCAGTTAAGATTTATTTGGTGGTCTACTTCTAATCTCAGCAGATCTTTATGCAGCTCTGAATTTTCTTTGAGCAACAATTGTTTCAGCCAAGAACTTTGCTCTCTCTTCAATTATATACTCCTCTCTTTCTTCCTGTTGAAGCTTGGCTGCAAACAATGCATTAGCATCAATCCCTGCTTGAACTTCATCATATGTCTCAGCTATAGCACCCTTATATCATTTCTACTTCCCTCTAGCTTTCCCTTCTCTACCCTGCTTGCAAGTCTACTTGTAACTGTCTGGCGATTTCTGTATCTCTTGCAATCTGAGCAGCATCAAAATCACTTCTAGTGATCTTCTTTGTAGGCTCAGGTTCTTCTAAGACACTTTTGCCTTTGTCTTTAGGGTCAATTGTTGGAAGTGGCTTCAGGGTTAGGATTGATCTTGCAGGTCTTGAAGAATCTTCAATATCTTTAATTGATACTCCTTTTTCCTTAGTTTTCTCTTCTTTCATCTTAATCATAGTTTGATCCATGGTGATATCTTCATCATCAAATATACTTGTTGTTGTAGGAGGAGTTCCAGGCTCAACAGCACTAACTTCTTGCCTAGCAGCATCAAAATCTGGCCTAGCAGTACAAATTCTGGCACAGCAGTACTAACTGTTTTAGGTACAAGCATACTAACCGAGTTCTTTAGTACTTAATGTAACTAACATCATTGACTATTTTGGAAGTAGCAGTGTTCCAAAACTATTCAATAAGGGAAGTAGAGACAGTAGGAGTTACAGTGAGAGAGTAGTAAATTAAGCTTCGTGTAAGGAAGTCCACTATCTCATAGAATTGAGCATTCCATTCAGTTTTCTCCAAACAAGCAACCATATTATGCTTAGGGCAAGATACGAGAGCAGCCATGGAGAAGCAATTGATGATCATCAGTGATTAGAAGGATTAGGGATTGTGATATGAGAGCACGGGAGAGAGATTAGGTGAGTAAATTGTGAAACTTGGAATGGTTTATATAGGGTGAGCAAACCCAATGGCGAAGAAACCGTTACAATTTACACTTTAGACTCCTAGCAGTATCTTCTCTAACGGTAACCTAGCGGTACTAACTTTTGCCTAGCAGTACTAAGTTTTGGCCTTGCAGTACTAACTTTTTGCCTACTAGTATTAACCAAAACAGGCAGTACTAACTAACTTAGTACCATATGTAGCTCTCAATCCTCATCCCAAAGAACATAATGAACCTCAACATCATTTTCTAAACTGTACAACAAATCAACCTGCCATTTTGCCTCGCCTGAACTAATGCAGCTATAGGTTGATCATTCTAATATTAACAATTAAGAAATTGAATCTGCTAACATCAAAAGCTTTGGTTAAAAGATCAGCCACATTATCATCAGTGTGAACCTTAAGCACCTAGATAAGCTTTTTCTCAAAAGCATCCCTAATGAAGTGGTCCCTAATATCAATATGCTTTGTTTTAGAGTAAAATACTAGATTCTTTACAATGCAGATTGTGCTTTCATTATCAATGTAGATCTTTGTGTTCATAAAATTGAACCCATAGTCTAACATTTGATTCTGAATCCACAACACTTGCCCACAGCAGTTGGCAACAGCAACATACTCTGCCTTTGTAGTAGAAGTAGCCACGATTGTTTATTTCTTGCACTGTCATGAGATAAGTCTTCTGCCAAGAAATTGACAACCTCCTGTTGTGGATTTCCTATCAAGATTTGCTCCAGCATAATCACTGTCAGAATAGGCTTCCAGGTCAAATGATGACACTCTAGGATACCAAAGGCCCAGTTTAGGTTTGCCTTTGAGGTACCTAAAGATCCTCTTCACATCATGAAGATATGAGGTTTTTGGAGTTACCTGAAACCTAGAACAAGCACAAACTGCATACATAATATCAGGCCTAGAAGTTGTCAAGTACATTAAAGAGCCAATCATGGATCTATAAAGATGTACATCCACATCAGCAGCTTCTTCATCCTTGATCAAGGGCTTCTGGATTTCAATTGGAGTGCTGGCAGTCTTCACACTATCAAAATCAAACTTCTTCAAGATCTCTGTAACATACTTATCCTGACTTATGAAAATACCATCTTCTTTATGTTGGACTTGTAATCCAAGAAAGAAGGTGAGATCTCCTATAGAACTTATCTGGAATCTGCTCTTCATCAATGCCTCAAATTTATCACACCAAGACTTCTTTGTAGAACTAAAAATAATATCATCTACATAAACCTGCACTAACATGATATCATTCCTGTCCTTCTTGATGAAAAGAGTCTTGTCAATGGTTCCTCTTCTGTATCCACTCTTCAACAAGAAATTAGATAAAGTAGCATACCAGGCTCTAGGAGCTTGTGTAAACCATACAGAGCTTTTACAACTTTGTAAACCTTCTTAGGGAACTTAAGATCTACAAAACCTGGAGGTCGAGACACATACACATCCTCATCAATTGTTCCATACAAGAAGGCACTCTTCACATCCATTTGATAAAATATGAATCCCATATAAGAAGCAAAGGCCAAAAAGATCCTGATGGCTTCAATCATAGCCACAGGAGCAAAAACCTCATCATAGTTTATCCCTTCCTCTTGTCTATATCCCTGGGCAACCAACCTTGCCATATTTCTAACTACAACACCTCTTTCATCCTTCTTATTTCTGTAAACTCATTTTGTCCCAATTGCCTTCTTTCAAAAAGGCAAGTCAACCAGAATCTAAACTTTCTGAATCTTGAATTGCAGCAGCTCTTCCTGTATAGCATCAACCCAACTTTCATCTTCAAGAGCTTAAGATATCTTCTTGGGTTCAATTTGAGAAAGGAAGCAAGCAAACAAATAGTGCTGGAAATCCTTGTGATTATTTCTTCTCTGCTTTTAAATATAGGTAACAAAAGCATGAGCTCCAGAACTTTTGTTCACTTTACTCCTTGTCTGAACTGCTGAGGTTGGATCTCCAAGAATTTGAGTTGTAGAATGAATGGAGTGTATCCTTGATGTGGGAATAGGACTAACATTCACAGTGGTTTCTAAATTAGTGAAGTCAGCCACTGCACCCTCATCATCATAAGATGCATTGGTAAAAATCCCATCACTTGGATTGTTATGAATATCCTCAAGAGTAGGTATTTGAGAATCATCTTGGTCATTGTTGTTTAGATCAGGTCCACCAGCACTAAAAACATTTGAAGGAGTGGTAGTACTAAGTGGTGTGCTAACAGTATTAACTATGTTAGTACTGGTAGCTCTAGCAGCTCCTGCTTGAAGAAGCAAATCCTTTGTACTTTGAGAAAACTCCTTTCTAAGAACTTCAGTTGCATCATTAGCCTCCTTTTCTTATCTTTTAAGCCTTTCAAGCTCCTCTAAAAAAGCTTGATCCTCCTGATCTTTTAGCTCCTCTTTTGTCTTTGGACCAGTATCTCCATTAGACTTTTCATCTCCATTCTTCGCTTCTGAGCTCTTGACTGTTGAAGTATAAGAAAACCATAATGGCAGTACAAAGTATTCTTAAGCAGGTTCAGCTTCTATTTCAGAGTTTCCTGCATCAATATTATCTTGTATACCTGCACTATGATTAGCTTCTTTTGGACCTATAGTTTTGTTAGCTTTATTTTCTGCAGTAACAGGCTGATAGTTCATTGAATAAGTTAAATAATCAAGATCAAACATCCAATTAGGTCCTTTCCCTGCAACATTTGGTTTATTTTCTAAAAAGTTTATATGCAGGTTTTCTTCAACCCTCTTGTTTTCTAAGTTGTATATCCTAAAAGCCTTGCTATTTAGAGAATACCCAACTAAAAACCCTTCATTAGACTTTTATTCAAAATATGCCAGCGTGGTCAATGGGTATTCAAGATGGTGCATGCACCCAAAAGGTCTTATATAGCTTATGTTTGGTATTTTAATAGGTGTTAAGTTCATAAGGTGTCTTGTTTTGAGGCTTGGTCACTAACACCCTATTAAGGACATAGCAAGCAGTACTAACTACTTCAGCCTAAAAAGTGTTAGGTAAAAATGAATTTGTTAACATTGTTCTAGCAGCCTTAATTAGGGTCATGTTCTTCCTCTCAGTAACTCTATTTTGTTGTGGAGTTCTGGCATTACTGTATTCCCTCTTGTTCACCCTTTTGCTACAGGAATTCAATAGTATCAATGTTCGTGAATTCTGTACCATTATCACATTAATAGTTTTAACCTTTTTGATTGTATTGGTTATCAACTTGTTTTTAAATCCTTAAGGTTTCCACTAGTTTCATCCTTATGGTTCTTAAGAGATCACCCAATGCTAAACCTGCTAAAAATCATCAGTGAAACAAGGCAATAAGTCTTTTGGTTATGCTCTACTGTGTTGGTCCATATAAGTCCATATGTAAAAGCTGTAAGGCTGTTAAATAGAGTCACATACTTTGTCTTATAGGAAGGCTTGTGTTTACTTTCCTTTCTGTCAAGCTCCACAGGTGTGGTCATTTTGAAAAATCTTTTGAAGGTTAACTCTTCCAAGGTTTCCCTTCTCAAGTTTGGTTAAATTTGTAACAAATTTACATGACCTAGCCTTCTATGCAATTTTGTTAGATCTTCAACTGTGGCCTTTGCATTCAAACAAGCTTAACCTCCAGTTAGGAACAATGTTCTCTAAGGATGAATATATATACATATGTTTTATCTTGGGACTCTAAGTAATACTTGATTTTCATCAGGCAACTTAAAGTAAGGAGACAGCACAAGACATTCAGAGTCAGTAAAGAGAACTTTGTTCTTCTTGTCACACATTTGTGACACAAAAAAAAGAGTTTAAATGCTTTAGTTTCCTGTTCACAATAGTACACATCCTCTAAATCTAACTTTTCATAGTTATTATTTTACCTTTACCAGTTATTTGACCTCTTAACTTCATCCAAAAGCAACAGGGCCACCATTATAGTCTTGATATTCAACAAGGTAGGCTTTGTTTCCAGCCATGTTCCTGGAACATTCACTGTCAACAATTCCTTTGTTCTTTAAAGCTTTTTGTGGATCATTCAGGCACATCTGAAAGAGATATTAGTTTTCTTTAGGGACCTAAGCCATTGCAGACACTGGGTTCTGCCTTTCTAGTAGCTCTTTAGAATTGACCATTTTTATAGAGTTTAGACTCCACTATTTGTATTGGAGACTTTGTTCACCAGTATGTCTTTTGGAATCTCCAATACAACTGCTGAACGGCCTTAACAGTAGTTACATGATTGCCCACAACAACCTAATGTTTATCCCCAGCAGTATTTACTTTGTGATTTGTAAAATTTGCTTTTGGTGTTGTTGTTCTATTAGATGGCCTTCTAATAGGTAAGTAAGACTTATAAAAGTTATTTCTTGGTCTGATTTCATTTACAATGGGTCTAGCAGTATTAACTTTCCTAGCAAAGTCTAGTTGTTGCTAGCTATAGAAAAGATTTTGTTCTAGCTGTATTAACTGGAAATATGCTAGTTTTAGTTAGTACTGCTTTTGGAACAAACTTTGTTTCTGCTTGATTCACTGTTGCACATTAGTCCACTATGGTATTATTATCCCCTTTGACCAGTACCCTTACCCTTTATGTTGTTAAGTCAACCTGTTTAGCCATTCTTTCTCATGATGTCTCAATCTTATTAAGTGGCTAAAGCTACCACATACAAAGCATGCCTTTTTAGTGATCCATTTCAAAATCCCAGCTTTTTGACATTTAATCCATTTCCAGTCTCTATTGTCAGTTTAGGACTTGGGTACTACATGTGTTTGTTATTTAACAGTTTTTCCTAGGAGTGTTTACATGCTTAACATATTACACATAAAAGAAAATAGATTTTTTTCTTGTTCCTTTGAAGGTTAATCACATTATTCATCATCATGTTCTACTCATACTCTCAATTATAGGAGCATCATACCAACTTTAGGTTTACTGAAAGTTATGGGGTTCATTTACAGCTGGTTTAGGCACATACTCAAGTGTTTCTACACTAGAATTTGATTCACAAGAGACAGAATCACTGGTATTAGCAGCAGATTCACTAGTTTTAGACTGTTTTGGATCATATGTAAAATTTGACTCATCTATTCTAAAATTAGATATAGGAGGCATATAGATTCCTATCATTGGAGGGGGAACTACATGCATTCCTTCAACTTTTACAAATCTATCATATACATGACTATCTTCTACATCACTAGACCTACTGTCAAAGACACTTTCAAGAACTTTCATTTTATAACTTTTAAAAACCTTTCATATTTTTGATTCTCATAACATATGCCACAGATTTGTCCTTAGCACTCATCAGCAATTTATGCAGTTTTACGAAGACCTTTAGAAGAACTTGAAATTTTTTTCAAGTTTAGTTTTTAATTCTTACCTTTTTTAAAGTTGTGTAGGGTTTGAATTTCTATACTAGCATCACCAAGTTGGTTCCCTTTGTCCTATCAATAATTTCTTAAGCTTGCATAGATTCCTCACATTCTTTTGAACAAGATGTTCCTCAGGGTTTGAGCCTGATTGTTGTACAGCCATCAAAGTCTATGTTCCTCTTGTCATTTCTGCGATGACCAGTCAATCAACACCATCCCCATCAATAGTTACTAAGCTTTTAGGTTCCTCTTGCTTTCATTGGTCTCCTACCATGTTCTTTTTGCCTTTATATCCAGTGTTACCTGCTATCTTGCCTTCTGGCTTTCTTGATTTCCTTCTTGATCTAAACTTTAGCAAAAGTGCCCGGTGTTATGGATATTAAGCACTCATCCCGTGGTCTTGTCAAAGCCAACTGGTTTCCCTTGGTTATCAAACGCAGCTTTCTCCTGTTTTCTTGTATAACTTCTTTCATTCTCATGAAATCTTTGGATACTTTACATTTCAATCCATTCTCTAGATCAAACTCATAAACCCTGTTCAAGTCCTCTTGATAAATGGGGACCACTTATTGATTAGCAAAAGTAAAGAGTATTTGAGTTCATCAATGGACATGATGGAGATCCTCTTTTTTTGTGTTGTGGCCGAAAAGAGAGTAGAAACCATAAGCTCGAAGTACTACATCATTAGTACTGCTAGGGCTTTCAGAAGAAACAAATGCCACATTCTGTGTGCTGGAAGATGATGTAGTAGAGCCTTTAACATCAGACTTAAAGACTCTAAGATTATTATAGAGATCATCAAAACTAAGAGTATCTACTCCTGGCTTGGTCCTCATTATCAAGGATACTTGGGACCAGGAACCAAGTAAAGACCTAAGAAATTCTGATTGCTATATTCAGTGGAGCCCACCTGCACAATGAACTTCTCAAGTTGGACTAGAAAGACTATGAAACATGTAATAACACTTTGTATAATCTTTGAGTTGGATACAGAAACAAGCTTTCAAAATATGTTGCTTGAGAATGTTTTTCTGCATTTTCTTAGATTATCATTGCCACCAAAATCTAGATTTGATAGCTTACCCACATCTACTTTGCATCCGTCATTTTGTGAAATTTTGCGAAATGGTCTTCTGGTTATAGACATGAGGCAGGTAGTACCTTGCTTTCTTGTCTCTTTATCTAGCCAAAATCTCTTCAGTAGTTTTAGGAGGCAAAACCCTTATTTGTCCATTTGTATTTGTTGAGACTTCTACTGGACCATTTCCCTTTGACTTCCCATATAGGATAGTCTGTATGCCTTAAGTAATGTTCCATTTTCATGGCCCATATGTCATACTCACCTTTCTTCAGAATAGGGAGTTTAATGGTTGACAGCGTGTGAGGGGCTTGTTGTGTAGGTGTAACTGGTGGTGGTGGTGGTGGTGGTGGATTTTCATCATGAAATTCATATTCTCCTGCCATTGAATAGATCTGAAAGGTAAAGGTTTATAACAGATCTGTTTTGATTCTTCTTATTTAGAGTTTCTCAACAAGCTCTGATACCACTTGTTGATCCCAGTCTGAATAGATCTTTCTAGCCTGTTAAGGGTGGTAGTCAATCTAGATATATCCAAACTAACTACAAGAGAAACAATGACTATGAACAATATAAGTTATGCGGAAACTAACTTATACTGCTAAGAAGAACAATGAATAAAACAGAACTTTGATTACTATTAATCTGCTAGGTTACAGAATACTAATTATAAATGTTTGTGAAACTTGTACTTCTAACTAGTGTCGTAGGGTTCCTTTTATACACCAAGGAAACCCTAATGGGCTTACAAAACATGTTAAGTGATCATGAATATCTATTCCTAATATATCTCATGCATATCACTTAAGCAGTACTATCTATATATGCTAGCAGCACTAACTTATTACTAACAGTACTAACTCTACTACCAGTACTAACGTATATACTTGCAGTACTAACTAACTAATACTTACAGTACTAACTCAGGAAAACATAATTTCTAACAAAAAGAGCAGAAGAGAAAAGGAACAGACCACCAATAAAAGCTCAACAAAGGAGTATCATGTGTACTTATCTGAAAAACATAAAAGGATAGAAGCCCAAAGACTTGAAGAACAAATCTTTTGATTCTATTCAGAAGTTATTTGACAAAGCTATGAAAAGGGTAAAAACATTTGTAGATATGGATACAAAGTTAGTGAAAGAAAGTTCAGAGAAAGCTGATGTAGAGATAGCACAAGAGAGCAGTTCAAAGAACAGCGGAGATAGTAGACAAGAAAGTATTAAAAAGCAGTGGTGGGGATGAGGTAAAGAGACAGCGTGCTAAAAGTCATGATAGAATTCATTCCTGATGAGAGAATGAAGTAGCGTTGTATGTCTATTCCTTTGGCTACTAAGCCTCCAACTATTGTTGACTGGAAGATCCACAAAGAAAGAAAGAAAAGCTATTATTTGTAATCAGGATAATGCGAGTTTAAAGGATTGAACCATGGGAGTTTCGTTTTATACTCATTATGCTTATATAGTTTGACAAAGCAAGAAGTCTTGGGAAACCTTTATACAAGTGTAAAGTATAAGTTGGTATCAACCAAGACTAGTGGAGACTTAGATTTAGTTTTAGATTGAGATTTAAAGACAATGTGTTGATAACTACCCCACATGTTGAAGATCAGTATGGAATAAGCAATCAGACTATAGAGTATTAGAATGGAACGCTATATGATTCATGTGGGAGTATATTCATTGAGGTATGCAAAATGTGCACTTTTCATATGTTGGTTGAAAAGCTTCTTGTTGCTGTTTGAAGTTAATACTCGCTAGGTGTGTGTTAATAACTGCTAGCAGCAAATCTAATGAGAATTTGATAGTAGTTAGTATGTAGTTCTTGCTAGTTCATAGTTACTACTGATAGTGTAACTTAGTATCTGTAGTGAACCTTATTTCACTACTTAGTTACTACTGCTAGTTTCGTTGTTTGCTAAGAGGTAAAGTTGGTTCTACCTAGAGTTAAGTTAGTATACTAGAGAAGATTGAAGAAAATATTCTAAGTAGTTACTACTGCTTGTACCCAGTTAATGCTGCTGGTGTATAAGATACTACTATTAGTGGTCAGAATTAATGTTGTTATTACAAAGTTACAAATGCTTAAAAGATTAAGACTGCTAGAAGATTTCTACTATCAGAGAAAATATAAAGACTCCTCAGTGAAAAGATAAAGATTGATTGGAGATCAAGATTACTTAGTTGATAAGGATTGTTATTTATAGAATAGATCTTTTGAATATTCGAAGTTTTATAGGAATATATTATAAAGTGATAGGACTCACTTTGTGTATAAAAGGAGGTCCTAAGGAATTAGAGTTTGATATTCAGTAATCTAGAATTCTTTTGTTTTAATATCCTTATAGCTTTCAAGGTTTGTAACCTCTTTATTACTAGAGGAGTATTCGTATTATTTGTAAAATAATATTGGAGCTTTTATTGTGATTATATTGTTTGTGTTACTGATTTCATTGAAGATTCTTTTTATTATTAAAGATTAGATTCCGCATAATCTTTAGTATTATCAAACAAAGTTTCTTAACTAAGTTGTGTTAGATTTATCTAGCATAACTAAACCTTAGACAAGCTAAGGAATTCAAGATCTATTCAAGTGGGACTAACAAAAAGTCCTAAAACCATGAAAGCCTACTCCATTTGCTGCATGTCAGTCACATAACCATCCTTCATAGGCATCCCAACATGAGAACCCGCCAATGGTTGTTCCAAAACTCCAAGCATCCCAGAATCACGAACAACCATCTCCCTCAAGTAATCCAAAGATTTCAATGCATCCCCTCGTTGTCCCAATGCCTCCAACTAAGCTATCAGCATGCAATTTTTGTTCAGCCTCATCCTAAAGCCAAAACAAAGACACGCATTAACCCGATAAAAGATTCATCCTCACTACGCGCTCCACTTAACGCCAAATTCATCCTATCCTGTAAACGAGAGAAATCCGCTAACTTATCCAATAGCAAAAAAGCAGCCATAGCCAAAGACTAAAATGAAACAATATAGATAAAACTATGATATGAAAACCAACAACATATTCGAGATTTAAATAGGCAAACCTAGAAACTCATAAGATATACATGTATAAAGTAACTGATAATCCTCATAATCATTATTGCCTGCACAAAGAGTTAAAGAAGGAATTTAAACCTACTATTGATAATTAACTCAAACTCCGGGTATTCTCTAACTCCTTTGGCTTTTATAACCACATATGCTTTAACTTACTAAACAACTGAGAGTTAATGTGGCAATCAAATATAATGTCACCAGTATACACTTGAAATCTCACCTCATGAACCCAAATGAACACCCAAATTACTTCACTACATTATATGTCCAACATATCACAGCTAACCCATTTCTAATTCCTCATACCTATATGAAGATAAACCTGTCAACAACAAGAACAATTTAAATTAACCCATTTCCAAAACTGCACATCTATATCAAACTTCATGTTAACAAAATCCGACAAAACGAATCTATTTCTTAAAAACCAAGTCTAACATAAGCTCCTAAATGTTTGCATTTTCCATAATTGGTACTAACAAAATACCAAACTTATAAGCAGACATTGCTAGCATCATTCGGAAAAATGTAGATGACATCGACACACAGTACTCAACATATCACCCATAAGATGTGCACATACTATGCTACACGCCTCCTAGATTAGACAATCAACAACATGAGATGCAAGCTTCGACGCTACTTACGGCTAAAAAAAGGACACTATGACTAAACGAAACTAACAAAGAATTCCTAAAATAGACAAACACAACCGGTTATAAGATTTTATAACCAATCATCATTTAGTATCAATAGCTCTAATTTATTAACCGTAACTATAAACTTTGATAAAACCTACAAACGTTACTAAAACTGTTATAAACTTAATAAGTTCGCAAACACATAACCACTACTTAAACTCAAACCATCCAGGTAGCATTAGCCACTTAGCCCTTGAACAAATATCTTTCGAGGGGACAATCACACCATTAAATTGCAACCAAACATAACACAAACAGAGAAACCATAAGCATAATACATAAAAAGGAAAATAACACACAAACATTTACATTAAAACCATAATATTCATATTCATTCACAACTAAAAGATCCATACAGTTCTCATGCATCACATAAGGTTAAACCACAAACTATAACTTCAAAACATTAAATAAACTTAAACCATGGACACCTGTACCAAAAAACCATCCCTTCCCTAAACATGATCATCAGTAACCTCCATAGTCTTCACATGTTCTTCTTTCCTGGCAATCTTCTCCTCCGCCTCAACAATAGCATCAGTCAAGCCCATCAGCTTAGAGTTTTCATCTTGAATATCATTCGGCACATCAAAGTGTCAAAGACTTCATATCCATCTTCTATAGCTTCTAATTCAACAATCAAAGCAGACAACTGAGCAGTGGAACTCTTGGCAGTTTGGGCTTCATCACGCATAAGGTTATGGAAGCGACGGGTTTCAGCAATCTATTAGAGAAAGAAAAACTTCATGGACTTCACCATAGAGGTCTCGCCACTAAAATCAAGAAGATCGTCAATGACACGCCTTGCCAATATGTTTGAGGATCCATATGCTGCCATTGAGAAAGAGATTTTGAGAAAAACTAAAAACCCTAATTGGAAATGTAGAGGATTTATAATAGAGGAAATAATGAGGAAAGAATAGTAAGTGGGAGTATATAAAGAATATTATATGGCTGATAACCACCCACCTTACCTTCATTGCACGGGAACAAGAAACGTCGTAGTAGATCAATGCTCTGAATACCATCATATCATATAAACAGACGATACAATAACTACCAATTCCCTAAATAGTACAAACTAAACCCTCCCAAATTGTAAAATACCTAAACTAAATCCTCACACTTTATGAAACCCACAAACTAAACCTATTACAATTATTTTTTAACCATACACCATTCTAAGCTACAAAATCCATTACACTAACAAACTACAGTTTGTGTAATAGGTACGAATTTTTCTTCTTTACACTGTATTTAATTGATAAACAAAAACATTTTACAAAATAAAAAACTCGATGATCAACAAACACAAATTTTCACCGCTTTTCCCGCCATATGCTTAAAAAAGCAAAACTAATAAGACATTTGGCCAATGACTAACAATTGAAACAATAATATTTATAACCAAGATCTAACAATCAAATTTTACAAACAGACCAAGAACGGTGCAACGCACGGGCATGACAAAGCCTCGTTGTTAATTATATTCATGATGCATATTTGTTTGTATACGAGTGCAACATAGAAATTAGTTAATACTTGGATACGTTTATTGGGGACTCTCTAGTTATGTTTGACACAATAAGCTAGAGCTAGAGTTGGAGCTGAAGTTAGAGTTGTGGTTGTAGCTGCAACTTATATTTTAAGCCAAAGGATGAAGTTTATACTTTTGTAAAGTTGTTTGACGAATTAGTTGGAGCAAAAACTTATCGCATATTAATACATGAAATTAAATCATAAATATATTTTTAGCTTTTGCATCGTAATCCATTATATTTTGAAGAGTATTTAAGTAATTTAACTAGCTAAAAGCCCCGATAGACAATTTTCTATGTATTGGGCTTAAGAAGGCTTATGGATTATAATAGCTTCTATAAGTCTGTGTGACAAACAAAACTTTTTTTATAAACTAGCTTGTTTTAAAAGCTCAAGTCCTTAAAAGCCCGGTTCTAAACATAAACAGTCTCGATAAATACAAAAGAAAAAAGAAAATTTTGTTTAGTTGCAACATCTTGTAGTTTTCAACATCCTACAGACTGGAAATCTGGAGCAGAATGACTATGATCTCGAAGACGAACGCACATGGATAGTTTCTATATGTTGACAAAGAGTAAAGAACAAGCACAAGATAAATATCCTTAATCGTACGTTTGATTAAGCTTTTGAAAGAATGATGTACCGAGTCCCTTCCTCCCTCAACTCCTTTTATAGAGACGAGGGGGAAGGAAACTGACTTGAACAAGAAGACAAGTCCTAGTCGGCCATGAATATTAAATCAACAAGAAAAACGTGTAGCTTGAATCCATAATCCAATCCAGCAATGCTTCTATACTCATCACTATCATCACCTCGGAAGCGTTATAAATCGATATACTAGATACTTGGCTAATCATCGTTCCCTTGACAAAAACTTGTGGACTTCTTGTGATTATTCTTCAGATAAGTTTCTTTTTAAGTGTTTCTCAGATTAAGAAATTATAGCAATTGAGTTCTTCCACTGTACCTTCAATCTTGACTTTCCCTTAATAATGTGGAATCACTTATGGTTAGTTATCCCCTCAAATTTTAACCTTTCACCAACTCGTAGAATTTCTTTGAAATTTCTTTAAATTAAGCCATGCCATCAAGTCCTCAAATTCAAAGCTCATGTCATAAGCAAGGTACCCCACGAAGTGTTATCTGTGCTAGTAAAGAAGGGGCATAATAATAATGCATGATCCTCATTTTGAATTTTAACCGCAGATGTTTTTATTCATGACGATTTTGTTAAGCTCATCTTATATGCTCAAAAATCTTTCGTCTTGTCAGCATGTAGAATGTATACAACTTCTTCTTTAGGTACACCTTGTAGGCCAATGGCTTTGTCATATACAAAGTCTCGAGCTTGGTCCAAACCCCCGCTACAGTCGTCTCCTCGATAACCTCTCTCAGAACCTTGTTACCTAAACGGAAAATCACGGCGATGTGACCTTTCTTTTTCAGCTCAGCTTTTGCTTTAGCTTTCATATCCGCGAGTCAAACCTCCACAACTGCTTCACATCCATTGAATTCTTAAAACCTTGATTTTGAGATTTAACACTTAAAAACTTAAATAAAATGACTTTTAAGACTACTTTTAACTAATCTAAACTGGCTCAAAAGCATAAAGTAAGTTTTGACTCATTTCACCCATTAAACAGGTTAAACCAAACACCCATTTAAAAACAGTTTTAGTACTTTTAACTTAATAAAAGCTATTTAAGCTAAAACTCTTCAAAGACCAGATGTTAAACAGCTTATAACAGACTTAATGAACAAATATGAGCAATAAAATAAGCCAGAATAATAAGCTAAGAAACTATGTTACTATTTTTTGTTTTTTCAACTGTTTTATAATAAAAGTTATTAAAATGAAATTTAAACTACAAATTAAGTACAATAAGCATTAAACAATAGTAATAAGCATCATTAAGCTAATAACATCCGTAATAAGCTAATATTAAGCAGTAGAATAGGCAGACAAACAATAAGCATATAAAGTAAGCTTAAAAGAGAGAAATGAAATGTACCTTAATCCCTTTGCACAAAACAGGGATAATAAGGCTCTAAGAGCTAATCAACAAGCTTTGGCTTGTTATAAACAAGCCAGTAAGTCCATAAGCCCATCCACAATTAGCTTATCATCCTTATTCAAAGCCTAGGTAAATTTAGGGGGTGAATTTGTTTAAGGAAAGCTCAGTAAAGCTTTGATGGCTTTACAGAGTAAACAGCTAGCTTATGAGTAGATTTAAGAACTTATTGAGCTTAAGTGAACAAAAGAGAGCTTATTTAAACATTTTGCATAAAAGTAAATTATGAAAGGACAATTGAATTATGAGTAAACTTTAACTTTTATTAATAGAAAACTGATTACAACTTGAAAAGGAGATTACAATGACTGAAAACATTAAATTGAAAATTACATTTGCTAAATTTAAAAGCTACACTAAGCTGCTAAAAACTACTACTCCTAAATGCCCTTTGTGAGTGAGAAGATGCTTGTATTTATAGCAGAAGAAGGAATTGAGAAGAAGCTTACAAGTCTCAAACGCTCCTCTTGATCTTTTAATCTCATGCGACCATTTCTTGCAATCATTGGATCCTCATTCTAGGCCATTTGATCAATAAGTGTGCACATGGATTGCCAGCGTGGCATTCCTTGTGTCAGAGGCTTTGTGCTTCTTTAACAAAGGATTTAGCGTAAAAATCCATTCCTTGTGTGTTTCTTTAGGATCTCGCGTGTCATTCCCTTGAGGGTCTTGGCCAATCAAAAGCTAGGGATGATGTTTTCTTTGCTGAGATGGCACATAGTACTTGGAATCTTCTTTTGGCTATGTCAATTGAGATTTACCCTTTGTTTTTTATGCAGGTAAAAATGAAGGCGATGATGAACAGTAAAACGACCTTTCCCGTGCCTTTTCTTTTCTTTTTATAACTTTGTTTGACCAAGGGGTTATGGTTGTTGACTTGGGCCCGGGTAAAAAGGAATTGGGCCACATGTTTGGTTAAATGGTTTTATAATTATAAGAGATAACGACCGTTATCTCTTTAATAAAAAGGAGATAACGGTGTTAGGATTTAGGGACTTTTGATGAAAATGAGTTAACAATAAGGGAATTTTGGGTATTTTGAGGATTTTGTTTTTTGTGAGTTGACCAATGGTTGACCAAGGGTTGACTTTTGATGACCTTTTGCTAGAAACTTCCAGTTCTTGTGCACTCTATCCGTTCCTGTGTCCGTGTTTGTCCGGTTTTGACCTTTTTCTTGTGATTTTTGCATATCCGTACCTACACATTCACAAACAACAAAATACACAAATACAAGTATATTTTTGCACAATTTGATCATTTAAGGGTCATTTTGGATATAATAAGGATATGTGATTTCTCACATATCAGTAATATAGACATTAGAATCCATCAATTGAAAGGTTACATGTTTAGGGCCGTAAAGCCTTTATCATGTGTAATCCGTAGATTATGTTTGTGTAGATTTTGCTTGGAAATTTTGTGCGCATTTGTGAAGCTTTGAGGTGAATATTCATAGCCCCTTTTTCTTAGGGTGAAAATGATGCTAAATGGTTTTAAAATGTTTTTAAGTGCTATGATAAATGTTTTAGTGGTTTTGGACATTATGTATTATTATATTGCTATGTGTGTATGCATTGTTGGGATCGGAGGTAACGCCTACCTATATGTGAGTTGATATGAATTGGGATCGGGAGTAACGCCTACTCAAGTGATGTGTATAAGTTTTGTGTACATTCTATGTAAGCTTGGTTGTGTGATACGCTAGTGCTAATCTAAGCCTGAATGTGTTATTGTTTATGCGTTATTTGTTTATATGTTGATTATAATTGCTTGCATATGTGTATAATATTCATGTATGTCCTATTTGTCTTAAAGCACAACAAGTGTAAGTTTTTCTTTTAGTTAAACCTATGAATCTTACCAACATAATGTTGACGTTTTTAAGTATCATTTTCAGGTGAGCATAGTGAAGTGTAAGGAGTTAAGACTGCTTGGCTAGCGAGACCCTAGGAATCTTGCATGAGGAGTCTTATTATCTATTTAACTTTCGTATTTTCATATTTTGGATGTTTCGAGTTATGATGATGTTTTATTTTGGGATTTTAAATATGTCTATGTATTGTTGTGTTGCGATTAACCTCAATACAAGTCCCCTCTTGTGTTATATGTGGTCATAACACTTTGAATTAATTTTACTGCATTTTAGTTATTCACTATTATGACATCAATGTGTTGTGATAATGCCTATCGTGTTAGACCTCGCGTTTCCGCCTTGGCGGGGTGTGACAGTTTGGTTTGACCAACGCACTGACGGTGTTCATGGATATGATAAACTAGGTGTCTAAACCTTATATCGACAAGTTTCTTATTGTGTTCATTGACAATATTCTGATTTACTCCCGAAGTAAGAAAGAACACTAGGAACACTTGAAGACTATCCTAGAATTGCTAAAGAATGAGCAGTTGTACGCCAAATTCTCTAAGTGTGAATTTTGGATTAATTCGGTACAATTTCTCAGGCATGTGATAGATAATCAAGGTATTCATGTCGATCCTGCTAAGATCGAGGCAATCAAAAATTGGGCAACACCAATAACTCCAACCAAGGTGCGATAATTTTTAGGACTTGCGGGTTACTACAGGAGGTTTATTGAAGGCTTTTTCATGATTGCTAAACCCTTAACCAAGTTGACTCATATGAACAAAAAGTATGAATGAGGCAAGCAAAAAGAAGAAGCATTCTAACTACTAAAGTAAAAACTCTATAGTGCACCAATTTTGTCTTTGCCAGAAGAAACTGAAGATTTTGTGGTTGACTGTGACGCTTCACTCAGCGGTTTGGGTGCAGTGCTAATGAAAAGGTGATGAGTCGTTGTGTGGTGTTAATTTTATGATTTCAAGTTTTAAATTTATATTTTGCCGACTTAACCAAAAACAACACTTTAACGGGCAGTGTACCCGGTCGGTGGTAGTTTCGTGGTAAGTAGGATGTTGATCACTAAAAGCGAGAAACAATATTTTCAATTTATTAATATTTTAGTTTTCTAAACTAAGTTAATTCTATTCTATGTTAAACCTATGCTAAACCTATGTTAATCCTAAATCTAACGGATAAGGGGGGTTTTCAGCCTGAGAGACTGGCACGGGTTTTGTGGTGACTAAAATCAACTTAAGACACTAAAACACACGCAAGCAAATTAACAGAAGATAAAAGAGCGGTCTAGCAAAATATAAGAAAACTGTATTAACCATTATTAATCTAATCAGAACGTAGGTTTGTTTCTTTAGTGCAATGATTACTTATCTCGAGACGGCATATCATTCTTAAGATTAAGGTGGTACTTCTTCCTTAAACCTAGACACGTAGAATTCTGTCACAATTAAACGCATCCGCATAAAGCATCCATATTTGCTGATTATAATCTATCTTAAGGATTAAAGCAATGGTGATCTTGTTAAACCCTAGCTTATAGAGACTTTACCCACTTACTGCTTAAAGGTAACTTATACACTAGTAGTCCAGTAACCAAGTCT
Source organism: Tanacetum coccineum (assembly GCA_026074375.1). NCBI lineage: Eukaryota > Viridiplantae > Streptophyta > Magnoliopsida > Asterales > Asteraceae > Tanacetum > Tanacetum coccineum. The sequence goes on from BQNB010025404.1 coordinate 28,275, forward strand.
TTACCAATTAACTGAGAACGTACTTGTTGATCCTCGGGTCACCTTCCGGTCCAACTAAGCTCACAATCTAGAGGCAAAGATAGGTCTTTATTTGTGATCCTATTGGTCTAGATGTATAAATCACTATATAGAGAGCTATCCTGATATCTAGATTACTTGGCCCGTATCACTAGATCCAGTTGAATGATAGGTTGCATACAAAAACACTCAAACAAGTATAAATTGATAAACATAAACAAGCAATCAACGATAAATTAAGCAATCGAGATAAACAAACAAAACATTTAGATCTTCATAATAATGGCTAATACCCGAAGGTATTAGCCTTGGTAATACAAGAGTAATAATTTGGCCAAGGTAAACTAACCGAGTTAACGAATGATACCAAAAACTAAACGATTACAAGAGTATAGGAGATTACAAGTTGTTTCCTATAGAGTTAATCACGTTGCAAGACCTCTTCTACTCCCCTTCTCTTCTAAAAATTGACTTTTATGGTTTAGGTATCGAAAATATGATTTAGCACACTTAAAACTCGTTTTTGAGTTTTCTATTTATAAGGTCTGGAAAAAGGACGATACGACGTATCGAAAGTATTCAATACGACGTATTGGGGATTTCTTAGAGTAGGGACAAAGTTTTATATATTCCAGAATATTTTATTTCCATATGGATTGAATACGGCGTATTGGTCTTTCTTGGATACGACGTATTGGATCTTGTTTCCTTCGTGGTCTTTAGTGAAGTGTAGGCATAGATACGCCGTATCTTCCTTGATGGATACGGCGTATTGGTTGTCAGAACAGTAATCTTTAAATATCTTCATTTAAGCTCGAGAATGCGTGCCTTTTAGCCAACTTTCACCAAGTACTCCACAAATACTGCAATTCTCAAATACAAATGATTAAGTAACAATTCTTTGCAATAATTATATAAAATGGGTTAATTACATAGGATAAATGATGCTATAAAAGTGACGTTATTAGATGTCATTAAATATCCCCCCACTTGAATCCTACTTGTCCTCAAGTAGCCTTTAGAAGTTTATGAAAATGTATCCTTAAGGATTTTTCCGTTTAAGCATTTATTTGATCTATTACAAGTACACAACCAAACACCTCACGAAATAGGAAGATGAAAACACTCAAATCACTCAACTAATCTATGTGGTAACATGTAACTAATTCGCTCAATTGCTCGGTCGTGACGAGTATTCTATCATAGGCTTGGCAAGGATACACATCTCCACCACTAGAGCTAAGGAGTAACAAGTTTATAAAGGTAAAATGGGTTTTTATTATAAGGCTTAGGGTTGATCATTCTACAATCTTTTACCAAAAGTACCACACCAACAAGGCAGCTGAAGCACACATACATGGCCGTAACGACGGAATAGACATGTGTGTTCGATCACATCCTTATTCGAGTTTAACCAAGGGTTAGGATGAAGAATGATATAGGGTAGGGATCTTCTAACTTTCACCAATAGTAATAAACCAACAAGGCAGCTGAGACATGCATACATGGCCGTAACGACGGAATAGACATGCATGCTCGATCACATCCTCATTCGCGTAAAACCCATGGTTAATGATTAGGAAAGGGAAAAGGGAATAAATTGTTGTTAAAAACACAAAATACAAAACAAAAGACTAGGACCAAGATAAAAGTTGCTAGACACTTTTTCCCTGACCGATTACCATGAAAAGACACAACTAATTACACTACGTCTTGATCATAGATAAAAACCACAACCTGAGATGGCGTTCCTGAACATACAACTTCCCAATCAAATCCCATACTTTACATATTTTACAAGGAAAGGGGTGTTATCTGTCACTTTAACAATACTCTACATCGTTGACTTTATAGATGTCTCAATGAATAATCGATCCGTCATATAAATCCTTCGGTTAAGCTCTTGCGAAATGATTATCTTCACACTTCTCCTCTTTTTTTGTTGCAAATTTTCTAATTTTTCTTCAAATACTATACTACGAAACTCGATGTAATTTCACCATCTTCACGATCATAATAACTCCGGATAATTCCTTCGATAATTCTTCATTCTTCGGACGTACCAATAATTGTGTTGGTAGTAAAAATACATGAGTTTTGACTACTTTATACATTCCCATTTGCAATGTGCAAATTTCTTCCCAACCGTACCAAAGATAAAAAATTTGTACACAAGACTCGTGAAATACATAATTATAACACTTTAAGCACTAGCAACTAATAAATGGACTTAATCTAACAGGGTAGGCTAAGGTGTAAATGTGTAACAAAATAAACAGTTGGTGTAATTCCTAAAGGATTGGCTCTATTGGTTTTTCTAGGGGTATCTTACTCTTAAGATGAGAGTAAACAAAGGGTTTATACTGGGATTTAACTAACTAGTGTAGTTAGTTAATAAAACAACATATAAATGCTTTTTGGGTGTAATCCTAGAATTTACCAATTTAAACAAGTTACTCCATCTAAATCCATAGTACTCATTATTGTGGTCTCGAATAGATATACCAAGCCAAGTTCTAAAGTCTACAACATCACTGACACACTCATATTTTGTGGAATTTGGGTAAACATTTGGAAACGGATAAGGTTAAATCCTCACAATATCTAATAAGGATTATTATATGCGGGTTATGTATCAAGTAATTTCACAAAAGTATGCTTGAAATTTTTTTAAATTTGAGCATAATTTAAGCATTTTATGCGAAAAATAGGACAAGTATACATTCTAATTCTCATCCCCCACCTGAATTATAGAACATCCTCGTTGTATAGATAAAACATTAAAAACAGGAATTAAGAAGAATTAGAATGAGAAACTCCCCTGATATTTTGCTTGGTAGATTCTCCAAGTTGAGTTTGTGAGCAAGGATGCGTGTTGAACAGCCGTCTTGAAGTTTCAAGACTCCAACACTTCCAAATTTCTAGATTGTAGATACTTTACCAACATTGCCGATTTCGTTTCAGCGAGGTCCTGTGCAAAATATAAGAAAAACATGCAAAATCCTTTCTCGGGTATCTACGGTTAATTTAAATAAGCTAAATAAACTATACAGGAGACCAATACGCCGTATCCATAAACTGGAATACGCCGTATTGAGAAACCTGTAAAAAGTATTTAAATACGGGTCAGTCTGTTGAATACCCCGTATCATGTGCATGAATACGAAGTATTGACAAAACTGACAATAATGTTTAAATTGCATAAAATTAAAGGACTGATAACGTCCAGACATTCAATACGCCGTATGGTATGGAGCGGATACGCCGTATTGATGTCTGGAAAGACAGACTCGATAAAAATAAATAACAATCCGGGTTGTCTGTAACACCCTCAATTTTCACAATGCGCAGCGGAACAACAACATTGGGGTGCTACTTCATAATACAAGCTCACGAGTCACAGTAAACGACCAAACGATGCGTTTATCAAACAAAATGTCATTTTATTTATTTTAGGAGAATCAGAGTTACATAGGTCCCAAATAACTTTAGAAATATTATTCTAATAAGTCACAACACGACTTATTTTCTAAAAAACATCTTTTTATTGAATAACACATTTTCACCGTCCCATCCAAGCCAATCTTCAATACCTAAACCTGAGATACATGCTTAAAAACGTCAACACAATGGTTGAGTGAATTCATAGAGTTTACAATTAACACATAGAACGCATATTTTGGTTCCACAAAACATCAATAACGTTGCTTTGAAAGTAAGCAAGTTATAACTTTATGATTTCCAACTAAAGAGCTCATGTACCGAAACTTAACACATTCATCCCTTAAGACGAAATCATGTCCGGGAAGTATGTCACTTCCCCTAATACTAATAACAAAATGTCCGTTACGGGGTGCTCACCACTAATTCAAACCCCGGACAGGGTTGTCAAACCCAATAGATCTACTTAATGCATTAGCGTTCACCAACACAGAGTAGGCAACTAACGGATACACAGAAAAAGGCATATACTCAATAGTGAATGGAATCATATTTTAAAATCAAAACACATTGCGTTTTCATTTTCAAAACAAGCAATATATCCCCCTCGCGGAGTTTAAAACATTGAAAACTTTAAAAGCGAGACTATGAACTCACCTTGATTGAAGACGATGATCAACGTCCAATCATCACGAAGCAATAGAAGATAACTCCCAACCATGGAGTAACAACAAATAACTCGACCGCGACCTATAATTATGTCGCTCGGTTACTATATAATAAGGTACGATAATGATACGTACAGCGCAACGATAGAAATCGTATAAAATACACATGTGATGAGAAATCCTCTTGCGCGACCTAGATCTTAACACTTAGTATATTTTACATACTATTTTTCATTCATTCATTGGTTGTATCACTTTATTGAAAACTTTCTATTTTCGGAGACTTTCTATTTTTAGAAAGTTACTCGTTCATTAAGGTCGTCGACCCCAAAATATCATGATCGTAATAATAATAGTGTTTATTATATTTATAAAACCCAACAAGTCTCATATTAACCCAGTTGACTTTTATAAGTCAACGTTTGACTTTTTAACATATATATGTTTTTACTTAAATCTGACCTGTACGAAACGACCCACTAAATCACATTTTCACAATTCGGAGAAAGAAGAAATTTTATGCGAAAAGATATTCCGGACAACTTTTTAGTTTTAGCCGATACCTGAATCTCGACAGAAAATGACCAAAACGCCATTTTTCAATTCTGCTGTAACTTGTATTTTTAATAAAAACGCAGTAGTTTAAGCATCGGTTTTGACCCGTTATCTCACATTTTCTTGACTTTGACCAAAAAGGGATTTTATGTAAAACGTCATTCCGAACGACTTTTGTGTTTCGCCGGAAGGCCGAAACAGACTCGAAAATGCTCAAAACGGCAATTTAAAATTCTGTCAGCAAGTATAAAAATACCAATAGCTGATTGAAATTAATTAATTTTTCCAAACTTCGATCGGCTCTAACTTCTTCGTTTTTAAGAGTTACGGGACGATCCACATATCAATACGATCGTCTAAGAAAGCTTTGACATACTTTTCAATCAAAAATTTGATTTCACAAAATCTTGAACCTCGAAACACGAGCCCAATATTCTGCTCGAAATTCCATTTTCGAAAACACTCTCAAAGGCCATTTTTGGCTTTTGACAACGTCAAAATACTATCAACTAGCCTATTTTTATCATCCACTATTATTTCTAATCTAGTCTAACGCAAGATTCTCGGATTTCATCACATGCAATAATCAAAACGCACGATCAAGCAAAAATAAAATCGAAAGTATATTGAAAATACTTACAACAAGCAAGAGAATGAAAATCAACAATCAACACGCTCGACCCCTTGGTCCTTCGTGTAGCCGAACCCAACAAGACAACTAAACCGCAACTTTTATTCAAAACCCACTTGTTAAATTACTATATCTATCAACAAAAAACAATATTTTTAAGTCGTTTCGACCATAACTCGGCCCGAACTCAAACTCCATAAATACTTGTTGCATGTCGATTTTTCTTGTGGGGATATGTTTGTTTCGACGAGGGGATTAATATTTTGATAATGGATCGTAATGCATGTGGCTCGACGGTGATCGTTTGATGGTGGTGGTGGTGCGTCCGACGGTGGGGAAGAGAGGGGGGAGAAACAAATTTTGTTTTTGTAAAATAGAAATAAGTGTGGGTGTGTGTCTTTATATAGAAAAACACTTTGGCCTATTGACACTTTTGACCCTCCATCTTTCAAAGTCTTTCAAAATTATAACATAAGGGCGTTTGTTTCGTGTCCTTAACCGACCAAAAGGGCTCGAGTTTTATAAACTCGTAATAATTTTTATTCCGTCAAACTTTATTTAGTTCTAAAATATTTAATAAAATGTTAAACCACATAAAACATGACTTTTAAGCACGGTTTTTACGAAAACTCGAGGAAAGCCATAAAACATAAAAATAAAATATTCTCGCTCTCGGAGCAAAATATAAAATTCTCAAATTTTCTCAAACGCTCAAACGAATAGAAATTCGAAACACGGCTTACGAAATAGCCAAAAATAATGATTTTTATCAAATCGCCCAAAACGAAGAAAAAAAAACGATTATTCCAACTCCTTCGTAGAAAATAAATAATGGCTCGGGATAATCGTCGGTCTAAAACTCGGGTTGTTACATTGTCTCCCGGGAAGCACTTTTGTTTACAGCGAAGTCTTTAAGTTAGACTTTTTCCTTCCTTCATTCGGCTCTTGTTACCATCCATCCTTCGTCCATCACGCGAAAGATTTCTTGGTATGCTCGGCATGTATCTTCGCTTGTATTCATCAAATCTTCGTTTTCATTTTCTTTAACAACAGCATACTCTTCATCTTGTCCGAATGAATACTTGATCATCTCGAATCTTCTTATATTACAGACCGTCAATTTATTAGTTTCATTACCACATAACTCATGCCTTACATCGTCTTCATGTTCATTCTCACATTCCCATTCATTACAATCACTGTTGGTACTTTCAAAGTCGTCCCAACTTTTCCAACCTTCATTATTTGATTCAACATCTTCATTGATTAATCCTTCCATGATAGCCTTATTTCTTAAAGCTTCTTCTTTCAGCTCGCTATCCTTCAAAGCATCGTACCATTCTAAATCTTGGTAACGCAGTGTGCTTCCCACTATGTAAGCTCATGGTAAGTTTCCTCCATTACAATATCCATCATCTCTCTAGCTACAGGTAGGCCACTCTGAACATCTATTTTTATAATTAAAGGGCTTACAATAATGCTTAACTAGACTTGGTTCTTTCCATACTCCATTCTCTGTCCATGGTTTTTCGTGTACCCATGGCACGTTTTTGTTCCATTCATAAATCCAATCATCCTTGTATTCGTCATAAGTCTTGAATCCCACAATATCATTAGTAAGGACATCCGGGTCTATCTTGAGTAGGTAATTGAACTCTTTGAATTTTTCGCACAACGGTGTTTCATAATCGAACAAGTTTGTTTCAATCCTAAAAATTTCATCGATTTCTTGTTCATCAACCCGATTAGTTTTTTAGGTAAAGGGTTACCCCGGTTCATCCCGATTAGTTTCTTCGGGATCGAAAGTGTTTTCATTTATTGGCTCAACTTCATCTCTTCCTAATTTTCAGTAATCCCACAACGCTCCTTTAGTGAATATATCCATCGTCATATAGTTCATAAACTTTGAGGCCAACTAATTTTCGATCTCCGGATTAGTAGGATCCCACTTAATTATGGGTGTGTTAATTTTGCAAGTGCGGGAAGGCGGGTAGTATTTTCCAAAAAATTTATCAGTCAAATCGATTTAACTAGTAATTGATCCTTTAATTTCATCAAACCATCTCTATGCATCTCCAACCAATGAGATTGGGAAAACAACAACTCTAAGTTTATCCTGATTTACATTCGGTAAATCGATTGGGTCAACAATTTTTAGAAAGTATTCGATATGCTCGACCGCGTCTTCCCCATTAGTACCACTAAAGGCATTATTGTGCAAATCATCAAGTACCGATAAACATTCTTGTGATGTTGGTTTTCCTGATTTTAATCATTTTCTCCTGCATTTGAGATATGGACTTTTGACGTTAAGTTTTTGCCTTGTCTATCTTCGTCTAGTCTTTTGTCTTTTTCTTGTTTGTAATGGCTCTGTTCATTTATGCTTTGTGATCTTGATCTTGAGCATTTATCTTTTGACTTTGAGTTCTTGAGATCTTTAATCTTGCATCATCTCCTTGTCTTGAATCATCTTGATTTGACTTTCTTGACCAGACGTGTGCCTCTTTGACCGACAAACTCCATACTATTGTCATTCTTGTTTGACTTATATGGAACATAAGGCTAACAATCTCCCAAAATAAGATTCTTGTATTTTACATTGAAGATCTTTGAGGAAGTTATGATCAAACAATCATGATGCTAAATGATTGACTTTTAAGCGCTCGATATGAGTATGAGGTAAATGAAAACCGACTTCTGCTAATACAATGATGCAACTCCGACTTTTGAATCGCATTTAAAAAGGTTATATAAAACAATAGATATGATGAAATTGACTTTGTCACTTTCGACTATACGGTTTGCAATAACCACGGTTCCTATTACCCGTGTAAATCAGTATAAAAACTTCCAGAGATCATATAAAAAATTCATAAAGAATTCTTCTTGACAGGATTTCCGCAGTTATATCTAGCCATTCTCGTTACTGGAGCGTCTCAAAGCAACACCACCGTGTCAAGTGAATCAGATAGTTACTATTCTTTATCTGATTAGTCGTCAATTCATTTTTATTAGGAACAAGTTTGATTCACAAGAATCGCCCCTAATCGTTCTTTCCAGTTGAAACAAGTTCGATACATATAGAACTTGCAAGTCACCTAACCAAAGCTTGTTTGATGTTGGCTCAAGGCATGATTTCCATCTACACTGTAAATACTTAAGTATCACTTCGGAATGTTCAGGAAAGATCTCAAGGATATATGTGATAGGACTCTTTTTACAGCATGTGAACATTATGGTGTTCAACAAGGAAATTTTGACATGTGTCCATAATGATATTTATAATTTTGAACTCTTCTTGCTCTAGACTCGATTTGTGCACTTGGTTTTTAGTAATCGAAGGCAGGAGCAGAGTGCCACCCTATTCAATAACAACAATCTCGAGTGAGATGTCAAAATATACGTGTTGTAGTCGTCCGTGACAAATGAGACAAGTTTTCATTTTGAGAGAAAACTCGAATGTGTTGGAAAGGGTTGATGCTTTGCATTACTGGGTCTATGATGTCGTCTTTAATATCGAAAATCATCTTTGTGATTGATAGATTATGTATTGACCCAATTTTCTTCCTAAGTATGTTTTGGAAGGACTCTTGTTTTCACCCCTTTATTCCAAACATTTCTTTTAATTCCTCAACGCCTTCACTCTTACCAAGACGTCATTACTAACACCTTGTTGTGATTGTTACCAATATTAGCTCAATCTAGTCGGCATTTTTCCCTTATAATTATTCTTCTACAATCATAACTTAAAGACTTTGTATTTATAACTATGGATTGTCCTTGGGTAGATCCTTCAGTTCTGGTTGGATCATATGACTTATTCCTAACCTAATCACCTTATGACATTTCAAAATCGTCCGTGAAATAAATAGATGTTGGGTCATCGAGATCGACAACCATAAAACCATTTTCGGACATTTTATTTTCAAATACCCCCTTACACAAGAAAATGTGCCCGAGATCAAAATTGTTTTAGCACATGAAGGAATGATTGAACTTAGAGTCTTAAAAGATTCACATTCTTCTATATCAATTTAATCACATTTCTCCTCCCCTTTATTTTAAATAATAAAACACTTAGTATTTGAAATACCAATTGATTAAAATTTGACGTGAACGATTCCTTGGGGAGAAAAAATTATACCACGATATTGCATGAATTCATTTTCTAATATCTCCCCTTCAACAGTATATGTGGGATACCAATATTTATTAAAATTTAACATTGGAATGAAAAATTGATATGACACCATAAAATGTTGAAGACGGAGTGAGATGCCTTAGTGAACAATGTATATTATTAATTAGCATTTTAAGTTTCCACATTTTAATTTCACAAAATGTGTTTGGATACATAAAATTAGCATTTATGAGATGTACCCAACACATTAAAAGGCTTTGTTTTATAAAAGCTCCTCCTCAAAAATTGATTCACATAAAATAACATTCTACGTAGCACAATGTTTAAACATATTCGAGGAAGGGAGTGTTGAACACATAATTTTTACAAATACCACTTTTTATGAAAAAATACACAAAATTATATTGTAGGCAATTTGACATGAAAGTCTTTTGAAGAATTGTGTTCAACAATCGTTTTTAAAAAACACATGATAGAAGACTTCTCTTCTATTTAAAGAGTAAGCGCACTGAAACGTACACTTCCCTTTTACATTTAGGTCTGAGTTATGCACTGAAATATGCATAAGTCATTGAGAAAAATATAGAAATGACATGTTTTGAAAGCATTTGAAAACTCTTGCTCGAACATCATTTACAAGCCCCCCTGTCGATGTTAATCACAATTCCTAAGTACTCAAATGTTATCAGATTCCAAGAGACATGTCGAGAAGATTCTTTGGTATTTGAATTTTTTTTGATTTTAATATTTTGTTTTTTCTAGGTTTTATATTTTTGTATTTCTTTTTGTTGGTTTTATATTTTTGTATTTTCTTTTTCAAAAATTTTATAAATCAAAAATAAATAGAGAAGAAAAAAATATTTACAAGTCGAAGTTTCCATCAACAGTGACAGTTGTTGCTAGAGTTAAAGTAGATGAAGTTGAATCTGGTTTGATGATGTTTATTACGATGCAGAACAGCCACATTATAGCGGAAGACTTTGAAACAACTTGAGTTGCTCCATTGAAATATTCGTCGAACAAAGGACCGAATAGACTTTTCAACTCTATCATATCAGCTGTAGGAACTTTTGTTGACATTGTGGTGCGAGGCTTGAACCGTTTTGTTCAAACGTCATTGTAAATTCATAATTTGTGAATCCACTGTGATAATGGTTTTTTAGATATCATCTTTTTCAGCAACCACACTCTGAGATTTTCCTGCTTTACATTGTATAATGCATCTGCACTTAAGTCAATTCTTTGTTGGTTTTGACCATTGAGTGATGTACCTGCACTTAAATCCAGAGTTTGTTTGCATACATGAATATTAGGGATATCTATATTGGAACCATGTGTGAGTTCACTGTCAACCTTGCCCGTGCAAGAGTCGAATGTCTTTTCCGGTATAACCACCTAAGAAGACCACCAGATTTGAAAATACTACCCGTGGGTTTTCCACCTTAGATCAATCTAGGAGAATGTTTTCTCAATACAAACGAAGTCTTATTGTTAGAAAACAATTCCTTGTAAAGATCAGCCTACCAGTTTTTGAGTATTGACTCTTTTTGATACTACGGGTTTGTTTCTGTTTCTAGTCTTATTGGATTGAATCTTTGCATGTGAATTCTCTTCCTTCAGGAGTTTTGTTATACAAGCATCATGTTTGCATTAAAGACACACTTATGACATGTTGAACAAACAAAGTGTTTAGAATCTGAGAAATACTAGAATTCTTAGAGTGATCTGCTTTGGGGACAGCCGTTATTGTTAATGCAACTAACTCTTAGATACATGCAAACTCCTAAGGTGTTTGATTGTTCTCCAATGTTTTGGTTTGCTACATCATAAGTCTTGATAACTAGCAGAAGGCATCACTCTAGTTTTTTTTTGAAGTACATATCTATTCTTTGTCATTATACCTAGCACATCTAGAAAGTGATTATGAACCATGTTCATTTGAACCTAAATCTTGGCATGTTCTTATAACTATTCTAGATGAGCAGATGCAATCATATGATCAGGTTTTTGCAAAGCAGATTCTGTTTTCGATTAGGTCAAATAAATGTGAGTTACTATTCCTTGGACAAATTGTATTCACATCAACATGGGAGGCAAACCCCGTTCTGTTTGACATTTGAAGCCTTTTAAATTTAAACGCATCGGTTGTCTAACCACTTATTGATTTCTTGGTGAAATGTAAAACCGTTTTTCACCCAAGAAACTGATGTTTTATCAAACTTAGTATCTACACTATTTCCTTTTAACATCCTTAAGGTCATTTTTTAAAAGCAGCAATTGCAAAACACTTTTCCCTGAATCTGAGCTTTTAAATCATCATATTAACATCAAAGAAGTTTTATGGTTCTATATACTTAGAGTCTCGATAATTTTAATAGAATCAACAAGTCTTGTGAATGCTTTTTCAAATGTCCTGCAATTTCCTTACTAATTTATCCACACAATTGTATTTCTAATTCGAATTTTCATCATGTTCAAGTACATTCAATTTCCTTTTTAAATCTTGGCTTGTATTACTTGTTTCATTTCAAAATTTGACGCATGGTTTTCCCCGATTTTAAAAGCTTGAAATTGATAATTTAAGTTCGAGAGCAATACAATGTGATATTCATTCTTGAAAAATCATTTTTAAAATTAGGCAACTCTTTTTGAGAAAAAATGTTTTTTCCAGACTCAAGTGATGTTTTTGAGTATCATTGTCTGTTATACAAGTGAAGTATCAAGCAAAAGGACTTTTAACGTTATTTGATTTAGGAAACAGGTCAAACCCTACCTTCATTAAAGATTTCAGGTAGCTCAGTATATTCTGTTGTATCCTATTAAGCAAGATATTGCAATTCACAAATCAATTATACCTTCAGTCAATGGCTCTTCGTCATAAAATGGGTCTGATAATATATGCATCACTTAACATTTGTATCATTCCCAGACCTTGCTGTGTCATCTTGCACTTCTAATTCTGTCCTACTGCTTTCTGTGACAACCAAATCAACATCTACTGCTTTACCCATATCAATCTTACACTCAGTTGCGTTTGTATTTGTCTTATTGTTCACCTTCTATCATACTGTCTTTGATGATGTGTATTCTTTCAGCAACGGACTTCTTGACATTACCCATGTGTTATAGTAGTGTATCTTTGAAGTGTTTAACCTCGATTCCAGTGTATTCAACAAAGTACTTGTCTGTTATTTGACTATCATAATCCAAAGTAAACTGTGAATCGATGAACTTCTAAAACTGGTTGTTTACCACCCAAAAGGCTGCCATGATCCATCTTCTTGAAATTCAACTTTGTCAAGTGTTATGTATTTTATCTACGATGAGGAGCATTGTACTTATTGAAGTATCACATCTTGACCATAGAGTAAACATGAATGCCCGTTTGAATCCATGTTTCGATGCGAGTTTCCTTTTAAAAATTGTTTAGTAAAAAAACTTAAAGGTGTAATGAAGATAACGAAAATCTGCCAAGCATCTTTCTTTTGCTTTTTGACATCTTGTATTTGATGCATGCACATCTATTTGTATGAGAATTCAACTGCTTTCCTTACTAATTTACGATGCATTATCTGAATTTAAACTGTCTTCCTTTTCTCAGAACTAATGTTTTATATGACAACTAAAATCAACTTTCAAGTAAACAACATTCAATTTGGAATTAATTTGAATGATCTTTTTGTGTTTGCCATTCACTTCTTTTGTTTCCAACACTTATGGAGTACGTCGTTGATGAAGAGATTATCTCCATGCATGTATTTCCCAATGGAATCCATGTTACAGATCATTGCATCGTATAAGGATTGAGCATCAAATCTTGTATATTTCTGCATACACTCTTTGAATTCTGAATTGAAATCATTTTCAAACGTTGTTCTGAGTTTTGTCAAAGTAGTCTTGCAATCAGTCTGAGAAATTATTTCTTTGGTAAGATGTTGTTCTAGTAAATCCAAGTCTTGAGAGAATGTTCTCTTGAAGATAGGCAATGGGTACCAAAATCTATAAAGTATCTATGAGAAACTTTATTTGAGACTGATTTGCACGAAGACTGTTCATAATAAACATTTAAATTCTAAAGTTATTCTTCTTTCTCTTGGAACTAGTATAAATTGAACAACGAAGAAACTGTGTCATTCTGTAAGAACACTTGATGTTTAGAATGGCAAAGATTGTATTGGTATTTGAACATTTTGATGTTGTGCAATGGATATCGATCCGTTAATGAGATAAAGTTTGTTGATGACGTTTAAAGGTTCAAATTCGGTTAGGTGTGAATAAATAAGTCCGATTTAACAAATTCAGTAACAAGAATCGGAACTAAATTCGCAAAATTCAAATATTTGTTCGAAATATCGGACAGAGATAGACAATTCTACGAACATTCATCAAAAATTTCCGATACTTAGATCTCGAACAAATAATTTCGTATCTTTATACGATCAACACATGTCAGAAAAAATCTTAAACAATTATGGATCACGCGGTTACAAATTAAAATATGTACGGTAACAAGATTCCTATTACAATTCTATGCTTATAGCCGAGAATGATATGAAATCCCTAATACACAACCTTTTCGATAAAACCAAAAACGTGTGCAGACTATACAAAAATCGATAGATCTAAAAGAATCTATGATCATAACTGAGAAATTTTGATATTAAAACTCAAAATCGCGAAAGTGGAGAGAAAATCACAAAAAAATTGTCGCCTATGTTGGTTCGAACCAAGGACCTTAACAAACACATACTATTTCTAAATTAAACACTAATGAACCAACTGAGCTATGTGTAATGTTTGTGTTGTGTTTTTCTCAAAATCGTAATAATAAAACACAATATTCATAAAAGTAGACTCTTACAAATTCAGATTAAAAAAACCATGTAAAGTGACACTCGACATGGACATGCGAACAAAAGACCTCATGCCGAACAACTCTTAACACAACCACACAAACCAACTGAGCTAGGACTCATTTTGTTTTATACTTTTCCAAATTCGGTATATGTATGAATTCTCGATGAACTAGCTTATCTCAATAACACATTCAGAATAGTACGGTATCTTGACAAATTCGGTGTCCCTTTTTTTTAAAAAACAAATTCAGTGTACTATTTAACACAAACATATGTTGTTGATTGATAAAAACAATGAAAAATTTAAAAAACAACAAAAAAATGAAAGTTTTAATACTCCTAAACTTTAAACAAGATAAAACCTTGAGTAGTTAGGAAGATCAAAACTCACTTTTGTAAGTTTATAGAGTTTTCGAACCAAAAAAATTTAAAAATCACACAAACACAATAATATTACCCCCTTGGCTCTTGATACCACGTGTTATCCCACTACTTATCCATATCACAACAATAAGTGATTAACAATAATCATAAGTCTAGAAAATAGAGAAAGAAAGTAGAGATGATTAACAAGTAGAGAAATATTAGATTAAGAGAATGAGAAGTGAAGATTACAAATGAGAGCAAAATGCAACCAACAACCCCTCTCCAATATGTGGATATGGTCCCTTATTATACCCTTGGAGACCATAAGTGGCATGTGGGCTTTCTAACTTGGGCTGGGCGTGGCTTATCTTGGGCTTTGAGCCCGAAACATGGACAATATTAGATTACAATGCAAGCCCATTTAACCCGACTAGCCTAGTACTTAACAAGACTAATTGCGACTAATAAGACCATAACCGTCTGTTTGACTTATATAAAATTAAGGCTAACAGCAACCATGCTTCATGGTAAGCATTCTTCATCAAGAATCACCAATTAATATTCACAAATTTAAATGTTGAAGATCTCTAACCATCTATCCAGAGCAATAGGATAAGAACTTGTTGATGCATGATGGGTACTGAGAGACTGAGGTACTTCAGGGACTAAAGGTTCAGTGATAGGTACTGAGGTTTCAGTGTTGTTCCTTGAAGATTCTTTTGTGGGTTGATTGTTGATTTGGTCATCCTAAACATTTTGTTCTTAAGTCCCTTCAATGTTTGTCAGATTAAGAGGACATTCAACATCCTTAGTGTGAGGTGTTTCTGCTTAATTAGGAGACAATCACTTCAAGTACAATGTTTTTATGTATGAATTCAGTAAGTGAACGGCCTTAGGAATGATGTAGTAATGAAAAAGTAGAATTTGCTTAATATTGTCTAGATGGTTCATCCTCATAAAGAAAATCATTAGGATGATAAACTAATGAATAATCTATTTCCAATTTCATCTACTATTGGTATTTTGGGAAACCTGATTGCATCCATACTCCTCATCAAAAGTAACCTGATTAAGTCTCCCTCATATTGTTGATTCTTTGTGTAAGACTCTAAAGGCTTTAGAGTTAAATAAGTATCTTAGGAAATATTCATCATCAGCTTTTTACCCTCAAATTTGCCTAGATGATCCTTGTGATTATGCATGAAAACAGGACATCTAAGTACATGAAAATAGTTGATATCGGGGATCTTTTCTCTGAATATCTCATAGAGAGTCTTATCATGTCTCTTGACTATGATTGATTGATAAGTGTAAAATACACATATCTGTTTATACCAAAAATGACCCTAAATAACTAAAAACATACTTAAAATGGCAAAAACATACTTTGTTTTTTTGTGTTAGTGTTGCAACGGTACGGATATCTTCCAGAAAATCACAAGAAATCCCTTCAAAAACGTTCACACACGGACACAAGAACGGAAGAGTGTGCAAAAGCCGGAAGCCAAAGTCAAAAAGTCAACCATGGTCAAGCTTCAGTCAAAGAAAGTCAAACCTTGGTCAAACAGAAGTTAATTACAAAAGGATAAAATCCAAAATCACAAAATCAATCCTTTAAGTTTCAAAAGTTACACAAATGGTCCCTAACCTACATTAGGCCTAAAACCTTAAAACCTTACCCGGTCCAAATACCCTAAGCCCATTTCCCTTTTATTAAAACCACAGGGACCATTTCTGTCATTTCTGGAAGTCCTTTTACACTTGACTTATATTTCAAAAACCACAAGGACCCAAATTGCCAATCCCACAAACTCACCCCCCTTTTACCCCCTCAGTTAAATTTAGGCGCGAAAAAACGTTGGGTACTGTTTTCTACTATTCACCCGTCTCTCCAATTTAACCTCAAGGTCAAAACGATAAGGCAAATGCAAATTAAGGGTTCAATTGGTCAATTCAAGGGCTCTACAATAAGATGGCAAGGACAAATTAGTAATCTCAAGAGCTCTCATTGGTCAAGCCAATAATAATGTGCCACTAGGATGATTGAAGCACAAAGTGAAAAGTAGAGGAGGTTTGAATTATTTTAACACAATAAACACTCACATAACTAGCATAAGGACGTCACATCAAAGGATTGCCAGCTTGGCAATCCGTGTGACTAGCAAGTGATCTAACGGCCAAGATCAATGCTCTAATGATTGGGAATTGGATGGCTATGATTGATGAGAACGTGGGCAACAAGGCAAGGCCTAGAAGGTTCTCTCAATAGGCGCTATAAATAGATGGTCCCTCATCTCACACACACAACATCACTTTTTACCTGATTATTTTTATAAAAGTATTAGTAGCTTTTTAGTTTTTAGGCTAATTGTCATTTAGCATAAGATTACCCTTCACAGTTTGAAACTTTCTTTTAGTATTGTAATCAAGCTTTTATCAATGAAATTCAGTTTTGTCATAAGCTCTTTTAATTTCACTCATAAGCTCTCACTTTTCTTCAAATAATAAGCTACTATTTCTATAAGCTTGAATTTGAGCTTAATAAGTCAATTAATTCTACTTAAACCTTAAAACTAGTTAATTACCTTAACTTTGGATTATCTAGCTTTTGGAAGAGAAGCCTATCATGGAAGGGCTTCTATGGACTTTATTAGCTTATCCTTAAAGATAAGCTAGAGCTTGTAGCTGCTTAATTGAACTTAGCTTCTGTTTAGCTGAAGCAACTTGTAAGTTTTCATTTAAACTCCTTTGTCTTTTAATTTCTGGTTTAAATGCTTGCTTAGTTGCTTATTAATTATGTTTATTTGCTTAACTAGTGTTCATTAGTGCCTATTATTACTTTTTGTGTGCATATTAATCATGTTTGATCATCTGATTTTAGTCATTGTAGATTAGATCCTTAGATCCTCTACAAATTATCTTAAAAATTCATAGAAAAAACCCAAAAATAATAGAGTAAATATAGTTTTAAGATCTTTGTTTTTAGCTTAGTGATTGCTGAATCAGTTTATAAGCTGTAATGATAGTTGTTAGATATCTGGTATAAGGTTTTATTAATTGGCTTTCTTAGTCTTATAAAGCCTAATTGGATTTTATGCTATCTAAATAAGTGTTTTTGGTATACTCCAAAAATTAATTAACAAAAGTAAAAAACAAAAACTTACACCTCAGTGATTGACGAAACTTGTAACGCCAGTCATTTTGTCACTCCACAACCATCGCCACAACGAAACCCCAAAAACCCCAATATGATCTAGGGGATGTGATAATAGATTTAGGAATGAGAAGACGAGCCAGTGATTTTAGAGAGAGACCAAGAGAGATGGATGAGGGAGAAGGAGATTCTGGAGAATGAGATGGAAAGCTGAGGTGTGTTAGTGTGTATTATAATTTGTGTGTTTTGTTACCACGTGTCCCAGCTAACCTTCACAATTTTTTATTCAGTCGGAAACCCATCAGAAACCCACCGGTAGCCATTAAATATCGGGGTCGGGTCGTTTGCATTTAATAAATGGGGTCATTAAAGATTCCTTGGGATAATAATCCTGGCTTTTAGTATAAAAGGTATAATTAGTACATATATTAATTTTGTAGCTATAGTAACAGCCTTTTAGCCTGCTACTAGAAAAACTTGTTACTTTTTTCATCTCAAATTAATACTTCACATTTCTTTTTTGGGATGTCTGAATCTAATTGTTCACTACTAAAAAGAGATATAGAAGTTTGATCAAGTTTACTATATTACCTTTATTTGAAATTATTATTACAAACTTTAAAGAAGATTTTAATTAATTAGCTAAGAGTAAAATTGTCATTCTCACAAAAAGTAAAAAGAGAAAGCAGTAATAAATTCACTTTTCTTAAACTTTTTGATTTTTGTCGGGAGACAATAATTTTAAGACCGAGAGAGTAATATATAACACAAAGGATAGATATATTAGTTGGCAAATATCAATCGACATAATGAATATCGGAGTGTTTGACCGTATCTTTAGTTATTGTGATTTGATTATCAATCTCATTTGATATTGATGGGATATACACTTGTAGGTCTTATCTCATTGTATTGATAGGCCTTATCTCATTGTACATCTATATATATTGGATATGTTTATGAAATAGAGGACACACAAAGTTTCACCATTCAATATGGTATCAAGAGCAATACCGATCCTATCCTAATTTTTCTCTCTATCTCTTTTCTTCTTCATCCATCTTCTATTAGGTTTAAAAAAAAGTTACGATTCAGTAACTAAGAAGAAAAGATCAATTATTCATCTATTTGGTGTTTAGGCGTGCGAAAAGAAAGAACAAATTCATAATTGTTTCATCCTTGTAGATTACTGCTGACGCATACAGACAAGAAAAGGAAAAGTAAGTCATTTAATTCTATTCTCCATTTATTTATCTTCATCAATATGTTGAATACACAAGCAAGTATTTTAGGCGAAGTTTCGTCTAGGCTCCCACAAGCCTTTAGTACCATGCACAAAATTATTTCAAAAAGAGCCTAATTATTCTCGTCTTCGAACATTTGGATGCCTATTGATAGGTGTAAAATACACATATCCGTTTATACCAGAAATGACCCTAAATGACAAAAAACATACTAAAAATGGCAAAGATATGCTTATTTTTGTGTTTTGTGTATGCAGGTACGGATAAGACAAAAATCACAAGAAAACCGTCAAAAACGGTCAAACACCAAGCACGAGAATGGAAGAGCGTGCAAGAGCCGGAAGCCAAAGTCAAAAAGTCAAAGCTCTCAGTCAACTATGGGTCAACAATCAGTCCTTTAAGTTTCAGAAGATTACACAAATGGTCCTTGAAGTGTAATGGGCCCTAAACCTATCAAAAACAACACCCGGATCCAAAGCCCAAAAGTCCAAGCCCAATTACCCATACCTGGCCCAAAACCCTAAACCATAACCCTTTTATAAAAGTCCAGGGACCAAAGATGCCAATTTTGAAAGTTGTAATACACTTGGATGTGTATTACTTTTACACTTCCAAAGAGAAGGACTCAATTTGCCAAAAGCTCAAACTTACACCCCTTTTACCCTTCAGTTAAAAAACGCGGGAAATGCTGTTACCACTATTCACCCGTCACTCCCATTTTACCAACTTGATCAAAACAAAGGGCAAGCTTAAATTAGAGGGTACAAAGGACAATTCATGGGATCATTTACACATGGGCAGAGTTAGACGTCACAAACCTTTCTCATTGGTCATTACCCATCAAAGAGAGGACACGTTGGATTGAAGATAGCACAAGAGATGAGATATTTTACACTCTACACACTCACAATGGAAGCACAAATGTCTCAATCACGGATTGCCACGCTGGCAATCCGTGTGAGCTCATTTATGATCTAACGGTGGAAATGTAGCATCCAATGATTAGTAAATGATCAAGGGTCAAGGTTTGGAGGAGCGTCTAACCGTTTTTGAGCCTAGAAGCTTCAGTGGTTGCTATAAATAGCCACACTCTCATACACACAAGGCACCTTAGACTAGCTTTTAATTTTTCTCTAGTTAAAAATGTATTTTCAGCTTTTAGTAGTATAATTGTTAAGTTTAATGTAATTTCTCTTTTGAAGCATTGTAATCATTTTTAGTAATTAATAAAATCCTTTTTAGAACTCTTAAACTGTTTTTCACTATATGCTTTTATCATTTCAAATATCAAGTTACTATGTCAAAAGCTAGTAATAAGCTCATTTTAGCTCATCCAAGTCTATAAGCTTGGAATTGAGCTTAATTAAACCTTAATCATATTTAAACTTTAAAATCAGCTTAAAACACCCTTGCTTATTGAATTTTGGACTTTGGAAGAGAAGCTAGCTATGGAAGAGCTTCTATGGACTTAACTGGCTTATCTTAAGATAAGCCAGAGCTTGTAGATGCTCAATTGAGCTTATTAAGCTTCTGTTTAGCTGAAGCAACTTGTAAGTTTTCATTCCTTTGTCTCTTAATATCTAGTTTAATGCTTGCTTATCTGCTTATTAGTTTTACTTGTGTGCTTATCTAGTGTTAATTTGAGTTTGTTTTAATCTACTTATGCTCATTATTAATCCGCTGATAGTTAAAATAGTTTAGATCATAGTTTTTCTTCATTTCTGTCCTAAAACCATAAAAAAACCAAAAATAGTAGTTTAGGTTTTAGATTTTAAGTTCTAGCTTAATTGATTATTGATCTATGCTTGTTAAGCTTGTTATAAACTGTTGGATGTCTGGTAATAAGAGTTTGTCAAAGAGATTTTCATTTTACAAGTCTTATTGAAATCTATCAAAACTAAAGGAGTGTTTGGTTTAACTCAGTTTGACCTCTTAAAGTCAAACTGAGTTGTGATCTTTGCTTGAGTGAGTTTTATAATCATTTGTAATTAATTATGAAATAGTTTTCATAAGTTAGTTTTCAAAATTTAATAAGTTTGAGCTTATTTTGCTTGTGTCAGCACCAGGGCAATTTATTTTTCTTCTAGCTTGTTAAAATTTAATCAAAGCTTGTTAAGGCTTGGTTTGTGATTGCATTGTGTTCAAAAGCACTCAAATAGAGTGTGTAATGCAGGAGAAACCATTTTGGACACCTGCATATTAGTTTTGTGCCTAGTCATTTGCATCAGCAATACTAACAACAATTAGTACTACTGTCTTTTCCAAAAAAGCTTTTAAGCTAGTTTAATTAGCTTTTAGTTTTTAAAATTCAGTAGACATTTAGGTTAAATATAGCTTAACTTAGATTAAAATTTAGCTGAAAATAGATTAAGTCTTGTTTTTTAATAGACTTAGCTTAATTCTAGAGTGATTATGCTTTTAAAATTTCCTTAAAAATCTTAAAAAGCCAAAAACAGTAGTAAACCCAAATCTTAGCTCTTAATCTTAAATGTTTTTAGCTTAAAGTATATGTTTTACTATGGTTTAGAAACCATAGTCTGTTAGTTATTTTTGTCTAGTTTACCAAAAGCTTAGGTCTTCATTAGTAGTTTAATGTGTTCTTTATCTTATCTTGTTTAGAACTTTAAGTAATTCATATCTGAGTTGCAGTTTAAATCCTTAAATCCAGTAGCTTTTTAAGTGTTAATAGTTAGGTTAGCTTATAAAAATAGCTAATGAGATCACGATAAGCTTTAAGGATTAGCTTTTAAGCTTTGAAAATGGATCTTAAAAATGAGGTATGTGGCAAGCATTTTTTTTTTTTATTTTTTAGTTAAAACAAGCTTTTTTAGCTCTCAAGAGCTACTTTCTGTATCAGCTGGTTTCAAAAGCTTTTAGAAAGCTTATTTCTAGGTTTCAAGCATTAAATTTTGTTTTAATTGAAAATAGCTTAAAAGTGTGATCTTCAAGTTTGTAACTTTTAAAATTCAACAAATAAAGAAAAAAATCAAAAAGGGGTGCTTATACAACCTGAACCCGTTACCTCCCACACACAAAACCAACGTGTAAAGCCATGTGCTTCAATAGCTCATCCATGAGCATTTCTTTTCATTAAATCTTTTTCATACTGTAGCTTATATTAGCTTTTTCCCAGCTTATTGTATAAGCTGGGAGCTTGTACTTATTTTACTTGAGTTCCTTGTACCTTTTAGGATTTTTCCTGAATTTTTCATATTTTTCCGATTTTTTCAAATTCTTCTCCGACTCTCACTCCTTTCGGGGATAGTGATTTTCTACTTTTAGAAGAAGCTGATACTTTTCTTGCTCTAGCCGATGATCCAACTTCACCGGAAGTTGATGAAGCTTATTATGACCCAGAGGGGGACATTCTCCTTCTCGAATCTCTTCTCAATAGTGATCCTTCACCGTTACTGAATCAAGGAAATTACTTACCAGAAATCAGGAAAGAGCTTAAAGTTTATAAATCTGCCAAATCTTCAATCGATGAACCTCCCGAGGTTGAACTTAAGGACTTACCACCTCATCTCGAATACGCATTTTTAGCAGATAACAACAAGTTGCCTGTCATAATTGCCAAAGATTTGAGTGATGATGAGAAGACCGCTCTCATAAAGGTTCTTAAGTCCCGAAAGCAAGCCATTGCTTGGAAACTTTCCGACATTAAGGGTATTAACCCAGAATTTTATTCTCATAAAATTCTAATGGAAGACGACTATAAACCAACAGTCTAACATCAGAGAAGGGTTAATCTAAAGATCCATGATGTCATTGAAAAACTTCTTGACGCTGGATTGATTTACCCAATCTCGGATAGTCCTTGGGTGAGCCCAGTGCACTGTGTACCAAAGAAAGGAGGAATGACCGTAGTAACCAATGATGATAATAAATTGGTGCCGACAAGACTTGTAACAGGATGGAGGGTTTGTATTGATTATCGTAAGTTGAACGAAGCTACAAGAAAAGACCATTTCCCTTTTCCGTTCATGTATCAAAGGCTTGAGAGACTCGCAGGAAATGAGTACTATTGTTTCCTAGACGGTTTCTCGGGTTATTTTGAAATTCAAATTAATCCAAAAGACCAAGAAAAGACCACATTTACTTGCCCATACAGAACGTTATGCCTTTTGGTTTATGCAATGCACCAGGCACGTTTCAGAGGTGTATGATGGCAATCTTCCATGACATGATTGAAAAGACAATGAAAGTCTTCATGGATGATTTCTCGGTCTTTGGAAATTCTTTTTCCACGTGCCTCACCAATCTAGATAAAATGCTTAAACGATGTAAAGACACTAATTTAGCTCTAAATTAGGAAAAAATCCATTTCATGGTTAAAGAAGGTATTGTATTAGGACATAAGATCTCGAAGAAAGGAATTGAAGTCGACAAAGCCAAGATCGATGTGATTTCTAAGCTACCTCACCCAACTACCGTCAAGGGAATTTGAAGTTTTCTCGGGCATGCTGGTTTTTACCGTAGATTCATTAAATACTTTTCAAAGATCTCTCGACCCATGACCCACCTTCTTGAGAAAAACACCCCGTTTATCTTTTCGGAAGATTGCATTCAAGCCTTCCAAACTTTGAAAAAGAAACTAACCGAAGCTCCAATTCTCATTGCTCCAAATTGGGACCAACCTTTTGAACTCATATGCGACGCAAGTGATCATGCAATAGGTGCGGTTCTAGGGCAAAGGATTGAGAAGCATTTTAGACCAATTCATTACGCGAGCAAGACAGTAACTGAAGCAGAAACAAATTACACAACAACAGAAAAAGAGATGCTTGCAGTAGTATACGCTTTTGAGAAATTTCGATCATATCTTATCATGAATAAAAGTGTTGTTTACACAGATCATTCAGCTTTAAAATACCTTTTCAACAAGAAAGACGCCAAAGCAAGATTGCTTAGATGGGTTTTACTTCTTCAAGAATTCAATTTCAAAGTAATTGATACCAAAGGTGCTAAAAACTACGCAGCCGATCACCTCTCTCGTCTTGAAAACCCGTATGAGAATGTTTTTGATCCTAAGGAAATTAACGAAACCTTTCCTCTTGAAACATTGAATACGGTGACTTCTCATCAAAGTACCCCGTGGTTTGCCGATATACCAAATTACCACGCGGGGAATTTTCTCATCAAAGGAATGTCAACTCAACAAAAGAAAAAGTTTTTCAAAGATGTAAAGCATTACTTTTGGGATGATCCCTATCTCTTTCGAATATGTGCGGATCAAATCATCCGTAGGTGTGTATCTGGCCAAGAAGCTCTTGAAATCCTCAAAGCTTGTCATGAAGGACCCACCGGGGGCCATCATAGTGCCAATATCACCGCTCGGAAAGTATTTGATGTCGGTTTCTTTTGGCCTACGATTTACAAAGATGCTTACGAATTGATTAAATCTTGTGATGCATGTCAAAGACAAGGAAAAATTCACATCGAGATGAGATGCCGTCAAATGGCGATCTCCCAAGTTTGGGATAATTGGATGGACGAGGATGGTGGAAGGGGGGGGGGGGGGGGGGGGGGGTGGACAGAGGGAGGAGGAGAGGTTTTATGGATGGATTATCGCGTTTTTCTGGCATCGTCAAGGTGTGAAATAAATGCGTATGACACAAAGGTAGCGGCCAGGCATGACACAGCACGTGGGGGGATACGATCTGAATTCTATTCTAGACGATCTTAGGACACTGGAGTCTTCGCAACAACTTTTGAACAACAATAGGCTCTATAGCAGGGGTCCGAGATATCCAGCATAGCCCCACCAAGATGCAGAGTAGTTGTCAAATTTTTGAAATCCTTTTTCTCCCGATTCGGTGCACCGAGAGCTATTATAAGCGATCGTAGGACCCATTTCTGTAACGACAAGTTTGATAAAGTCATGTCTAAATATAGTGTCACACATCGTCTTTCTACCGCTTACCACCCTCAAACTAGTGGTCAAGTCGAGGTGACGAATCGTGGACTTAAAAGAATCTTAAAAGACGCGTAGGAGAAACCGTGCCTCGTGTCGACGTTAATGTGCGTTATAGGGCATTCGAACGCTTACAAGACTCCAATCGGATGCATGCCCTACAAACTAGTTTATAGAAAATCATGTCATTTACCAGTTGAACTAGAACACAAGGCATATTGGGCTCTTAAGCATGCCAATTTCGATCTCAAAACCGCGGGTGATCATCGAAAGCTCCAAATTAACGAACTTAACGAGCTTCGAGATCAAGCTTATGAGAATTCATTAATCTACAAAGTGAAGACGAAAAAACTTCACGACTCTAAGATCAAGAATCAAATCTTCAATGTTGGTGATCAAGTCTTACTTTTCAACTCCCGATTAAAGATTTTCTCCGGTAAACTTAAGTCCCGATGGTCCGGTCCTTTCATAATTACCGAAGTTTATCCTTATGGCACAGCCAAATTGTCTCATGCCGACGGTTCAAATTTCAAAGTCAACTGCCACCGCCTCAAACATTACTATAGAGGGGATACACCACCATTAGTTATTTTGGATCTCCAAACTTTCCCTAAGGACAATTAAATTTAGGGATCGAGTCGAGCTTACGACTCGGTGAACAAAAACAAGCCGCTTCATGGGAGTTCACCCCATGCCTATCTTTTTCTATTTTCTTTCTATAATGTGTTGTGTTGTGTAGAGGTTTGTACTCTTCCGTTCTTTGTGTTTGTTGTTTGTACTTGTGAATGTTTGCAGGATAAACCCAAATTTTTGAAGACTCTCGTGTTCGGTGTTATGTCCCGGTTCACTCGAGCTTCCTATCCTTTGTTTGCAGTTAGTTTGGGGAAATCCGATATCCTTTCATCTTATCGATTCACGTTTATCTTTGCATAATTCATAAACGGCTTAAATTTTCGTAGAGCCCGGCCTTAAACATTGAGGACAATGTTTCGTTTTAGTTTGGGGAGGGAATCTATCGATTTGATGTTGCCTGCTTATTGTTTTGTTCTCACGTACCAATTTTCCCACAAAAATAACAAAAATTTTAAATTTTTAAGTTTTTATTTGTAGAAGAAAAAAAATTGAATTTTTTTTTAAAAAAAGTGTTAAGACACGAATGTAGGTTTTCCGTTGGTGAGAATAAGAAGTAACTTTTGACCCGATCGAATGTGTTGAATTCTAGCTTTCTCCCTTAACAATTAATGATGATAGTTTGTGCTAGTCTCATGTAGACTTTAAACATGCTAGACTTGAATCATTAGTAAATGATAGCTTGTGCTAATCTCAAGTAGATTTTAAATATGCCGAGTTGGATTTTATATAGGTTAAGTATTTGCGAATCTCTTTATTAGAGGTTTTAAATTGCAAAGAATAAGAGATGATAGTGTTAATTACGAATTAGAATGCTAAACAAGGTTTATTTGGAAAACTTAAAGGCTTATAAGAATAACTTGTAGTTTTTCTTCCCAGAAGTTCTTAAAATGATTAATCAACCTTAAGACACAGTAGTGAGTGGAATGAAATAAAACTTTGAAATGATATTAATACTGTTCGGCTAAGGTGTGAAAGACGAATGTGATGCTCGCGATAACGCCCCTCAATAACCCCAGACTATGAATGGGCATGGGGCACCACCCCCATCATACAATAGAATTGGTTATGGGTCAGGGTGTGGGGATTTTTTATATCGTTTAAAATTGGATTTGTGTTGAATTCATTAGCTTTCTCACTTAACTATTAATAGGATAAGTTTGCTAGTCTCATGTAGACTTTAAACATGCTAGACTTGAATCATTAGTAAATGATAGCTTGTGCTAATCTCAAGTAGATTTTAAATATGCCGAGTTGGATTTTATATAGGCTAAGTATTTGCGAATCTCTTTATTAGAGATTTTAAATTGCAAAGAATAAGAGATGATAGTGTTAATTACGAATTAGGATGCTAAACAAGGTTTATTTGGAAAACTTAAAGGCTTATAAGAATAACTTGTAGTTTTTCTTCCCAGAAGTTCTTAAAATGATTAATCATACGTGTTCTCTTTAATTTTTACAAATTAGAGTTTTGCTCTTAAAAGTCTAATCAACATATTCAGAGAAAAAGCTTTATCGATAAAGTCAATATCATTTGTAAATAAGAATTTTAGTTCAAGTTTATACTTTGGTTTTCTAAAATGAAATTTTTCTATTTGCATAAATAATGAGTTGAATTAATTTTAATATAAAAAAAAAGAGATGAAAAAAAAATAGTGATGAATAAAAAGATGCAAGTTATAAATCCTTAGTGTTAATAATAATATACAAACTCCATCGCAATAAAGTACATGAGCATTTGTCGGTTCGCTCCCGATGTGACATCGAAAGAAAGGATGGAGGATGTATATTTAGGATCAGTATCATAATAAGTACACGGGCTCTTGTCGGAGGCGTGGCCGATGTGTCGTCAAAAGAAAAGTGATATCGGTTTCTAGCCTAATAATGTAAATAGTAATGATAATGTTGCAAGTTAGAAAATAAATAGTAAAAGTTTCTTTTTCTAAAACCAAAGTATTCTTTTGAATCAACGTTTGCAAAAGTCTACAAAGCTTTTTCATCGGAAGTTCATGCGTCTCGATTATTATTCTCCCTATGGGGTCTCAAAAGCCTTAGCACTTACCCGATGACGATGGGATGCTAGAGAAGAAAGTCATTTATGGGGCAAGTGAATCAACGATGTCTTAGCTAAGGAGGTTTTTGTTTGCTTTGAGTTGTGATCTTACTATATAATTAACATATTAGCCCAAAAGGCCCATGTGTAAAGCTTAGTCGGATTTCAACTATCTAAATTTGTGGATTTAATGGTTTAAATTAATTTGAGCACACACATTTAAATATATGATTTATGTCGGGAAGAGAAATTCACAAGTTGTAATTATAAGTAGACTTAGCATCTTAGCTTGTACTTAACGGTGATCTTATTTTTAAGCTTAGTATAGGAAAAGTGAAAAATCGGGAATGACGAAGTTATCTTTTAGGCACTTAATTATGCTTTTTGTTCCATGATCCTTAAAGTTACCACTAAGGTAATGAAAACAATACATTATATTAACACAAGAATAAGTTGTAGTTAGGTAGTTAATTATTAAGAAAAATCATAAAAAAAATAATAATAAAAAATCTTTGAAAATGGGAAATCGGGTGTTTTATAACTTGTAATCTCTTAGCTCTCTCAACAAAAATCTTTGCTACTTTTCAAAGGTTTAGTTTGGGGAAGTTTTGAGGTATTTGGTTATAAGGCATGTAATATTGCGTGAGGACACACAATCGTTTAGTTTGGAGAATTTTGATATGTGTGAAAACACATATCCAATTTATACAAAAAATAGCCCTAAATGACCAAAAACACACTTAAAATGGCAAAGATATACTTGTTTTTGTGTTTTGTGTGTGCAGGTATGGATAAGACAAAAATCACAAGAAAACCGTCAAAACGGGCAAACACGGATACGAGAACGAAAGAGTATGCAAGAGCCGGAAGCCAAAGCCTTGGTCAACCCTCAGTCAACAAAAGTCAAACACTAAAGGACAAAAATCCAAAGTTACAAATCTTGTCCCTCAAGTTTCCAAAGTTACACAAATGATCCCTAAGCTTAATGGGCCAAATTCTATCAAAACCATACCCGGATCCAAAGCCCAAAACAAAAGCCCAAAATCCTAAGCCCATAACCCTTTTATACTTAGTCCAGGGACTTGTTCTGCTAATTTCAAAACTATTACACCATTTTCTTATAAACCACAAGGACCATTCTTGCCAATACCCTAAAGTTATACCTGTTTTTACCCAATTCAGTTAAAAAAAAAAGGCGCCAAGAACCTCATCACTATTCATGGTCTCCTTCGCCATTTAACTCAGGGTAAAACAAAGGGGTTTCTACAATTAAGGGGCAAATAGGACAACTCGCAGGATCAAGTACACATGGCAGAGTAAACACATCACTCCTTGCATCCTATTGGCTAAACCCATCAAAGAGAGGACACGTTGGATTGAAGATAGCACAAGGGAATGATGGTTTCACTCTTGAGGTACTTAGATAAGAAGCACAAGGTCACATCACATGGATTGCCACGCTGACAATCCGTGTGAATTCATTTGTGATCCAAGGGTTAAGAATTGACATCCAATCATTGAAAGGATTCTAAGGCCAAGATTGAAGGAAGGGATAACAAACTTTGGGGCTAGAAGGTTCTTTGGCAGGCTATTTAAAGCCTTCACTCTCACACACACACGGAGGTATTCCCCCATATCATCCTGGCTATTTTATAGCCCTTCACATACACACACATTTTATCTTTTCTTTTTTCTTTTTACACCCTAGTGGAGTTTATTAAATCTTATAATTTTTAGCTTAATTTATTTTTTAGCTTAGGTAATTTTTTTTAATGTAGAGTTTCATTAAAGCTTTTGTAGTTTCAGTTTCTAAAGCAATTGTATCATTCTTTTTTAGTTTAGTTATTGAAATCAAATGTTTAGTTTATATAAGCCGTCTAAAAATCTTATAGCTCTATTCATTCTCAAATGTTTAAGCTAACTGATTCTATAAGCTACTCAAAAGCTCTTACAATCTGATAAGCTTGTAATGAGCTCAATTAAGCCTCTAATCCACTAAAAATTTTAAAAAATCATCCT
Organism: Tanacetum coccineum; assembly: GCA_026074375.1. NCBI lineage: Eukaryota > Viridiplantae > Streptophyta > Magnoliopsida > Asterales > Asteraceae > Tanacetum > Tanacetum coccineum. Next base: position 57,965 of record BQNB010025404.1, read on the forward strand.
ATTACTTGACTGTTTGATTATAAGCTTATGAATGGGATCTTATCAATCGAAGACTCCCATAACATTACTACTTATCCATAAGGATAAGCTAGAGCTTGTAGATGCTCAATTGAGTTTAATTTGCTTCTGTTTAGCTGAAGCTTCTGGTAAGTTTTCATTTAAATTCCTTTGTCTTTTAATTTCTAGTTTAATTCTTGCTTATTTGCTTATTTGCTTATTAGTCTTACTTATGTGCTTATCTAGAGTTTATCTTTGTTTGATTTAATCTACTTATGCTCATTAGCAATCTGTTGTTAGTTAAAATAGTTTAGATCATAGTTTTTCTTCATTTCTGTCCTAAAACCATAAAAAACCAAAAATAGTAGTTTAGCTTTTAGACTTTAAGTTCTAGCTTAATTGATTATTGATCTATGCTTGTTAAGCTTGTTATAAGCTATTGGATGTCTGGTAATAAGGTCTTGCTAATTGGATTTTCATTTCACAAGTCTTATTGAAATCTATCAAAACTAAAGGAGTGTTTGGAATAACTCACTTTGACCTCTTAAAGTCAAAGTGAGCTTTGATTGTTGCTTAAACTAGTTTTTAAATTACATAAAATAAGTTGAAAAGGGTTTTCAGAAGTTAGAATTCAAAAGATAAAAAGTTAGGGCTTATTTGGAATGTTCCTGCATCAGGGTACTTTTTCCCTATTCTTTGCTTGCTAAAATTTTGATCCACGCCTCTTTAGCTTGGTTAGTGTTTGCTTTGTGATTTAACACACTCAAATAGAGTGTGTTATGCAGGAAAACCACTAAGGTTACCTGCATTCTTGCTTTAGCACTTTTGTCAAAATACATCATTAGGTAGACAGCAGTTAGTACTGCTGTCTTTTGAGTTTCTTTAAGGCTTGCTTTATTAGGATTTAGAGTCTCAAATTCAGTAGGTAATTAGTTAACATATAGCTTAATTTAGAATTAAACTTGTTTTGCAATACCTAGCTTAAATACTTAGTTAAAATTAGCTTTAAAAGTCATAGAAATCTCATAAATTCCAAAAACAGTAGTAATAGAATTTAGGCTTTTAATTTTAGAATTTTAAGTTGTAGTATCTGATTTTCTTATTTGAATTTATAGCTTATAGTTGGGTAAATCAGTTCTCATAAGCTCAGCCTCTGTCTTGCCTTATTGAGCAATTGAGCTTTTCTTAATTTTGAGCTTTTTGAGTTAAATTTTGAGTTTACAGGTTTGATCATTAGATTCAGTTAAGATTAAGTGTTAGAAAGGTTAGAAGCTTTTTAGGACTAGCTTGTAGGCATCATAAGGATTCTAGATCAGCTTTTGGTTTTTGATTTGAGCTTAAAATAAGCATTGTGTAAGAGTTTAAGTCCAAGTAAGCCATTTTGAGCTCAAAGGCTCACTTTCTGAAGACAGCTTATTCATAAGCTGTTTCAGAGCTTATTTGTCATTTTCAGACAAAAAGTGTAGTTTTAAAGTTGTTTAAAAATAGTTTTTTAATAAGTTTGGATATGTAGTTTTTGTTAAAAGTAAAAAAAATTGCAAAAAGGGTGTTAGCCAACCTCGAACCCACGACCTCACCCACACAATACACACGTCTTACCAATATGCTTCAATAGCTCATCCATCCATTTCTCTCCACATTTATTACTAGTACACATTTTCATTTTACTTTTTTCATTATAAGTCGTAGCTTATTATAGCTTATTTAGGTCTTATTTGTTTAGC
>BQNB010025405.1:0-54736 GCA_026074375.1 Tanacetum coccineum
CTGTAGCAACAGAAAAAACCTAACCCCACAACTCCCCCCACCACATACAACCAAATTACACTTTGGCAATCCCTATTTCTCCTATTGGATAGAGAATACAGACAAGGAAATTGAGGGTCAGGATCTATGACTTGGGCTCCAAGTAGATTGAAGGGTTTAGATGATGTCTTTGAGCTCTCTCACATAACAAGCACAACAAACACAAGAGAAGACTTGGTTGCTTATATAAAAGGAGAAAGAAGACAGAAGAAAGATATACGTAAGAGTAGGAGTAGATTTATTTTAATGTTTAATGTTTTTAAATGTATGTTTTAATCTTTTAAACTTTGTTAACTTTACTTTTTCAACTTTGTAATCAATTTATGTTTTAATGAAATTTCATTTTTCTTATGCGAAACTGCCTGTGAAATCTCCAAATTGCTTATTTGCCTTAGTAGCTTATTAGTGCTTAATTTATTGTCAAACCTGCTTCTTAATGAGTTTTTAACTCATTCAGTATTTTGTTGCACCAAAATTGTCATTAATACAGTTTTTCATTGTTTAAAAATGTGCAAAATTCTTTTAAGGGAGTGTTTGGCACAAGGTGCCAAAACGGGTCAAAAGAGGTTTAAAGCAACTTGGGTCATTTGGCTTTCTTTAACAAGCATATTTAAGCTGTTTCTAACCTGCTTTTAAAATCTTTCAAGTCTTAAAATTGTTTTTTTAAAGTTTTTTTTAAAAGATCTTTGAAACTGTTGAAAAGGTATAATTCAGCAGCTGATTCTAATAAGGTCTCTGTAGTTTTAAGTTTTGATTTTCATATTATAAGCTCACTATAGGCCATGCTTTACAGTTTTAGCTTATATTAGTTTTTAAAGGTCTTCTTCTTGCTTATTTTGAAGGCTGAATAAGCCCATTTTTTTAGATAAAAAACCAAAAAGTGTACTAAAGCCAAACAACCCCCTTTTTCTTTGCACTTTTCTAGCTTGTTTACTTATCTTTTTGCTTAATTTCTGTTTGTATGTGCTTAATGGCCTCCAAACTCCATCTGTTTTTAACTTTTAGTCAATAGCTTTTTAATTAAGCCCATTAAATTCTAGCTTAAAAAGAGTAGTATAGCCTGTTTTGACTTGTTAAGTGCCATAGGTTCTTATTTGCCTCTTTTGCTTATGTTGCTTATTTCCCTAGCTTATTTTTGATTATGCTTGCTTATTAGGGATATCAATTCATCTGTTTTAGCTTCTTACTTTTTTCCATTAGCTTATTTGTCTAGAATTAGCCCCACAGTTAGCCTCTATCTAGCCTTAGTATAGATAAGTATAAAATATAGCATAAATTTGTCATCCTTACCACTGATTTCCTTTCCTGGCTTATTTAAATCCTTGTGCTTATTGATTTTTGGTGCAAGCTTGTTTTAGAGCTTATTTTGTGCTAGCTTAGCTCATTAGTGTTTATAAGACCACAAGATTAAGCCATTGCACTTAGTTTAAAAAGTAGTATGCTGTCAGCTTTTACTGTCTTTTTTAACCAGCTTATTTTAATTTTCTTAAAAAGTGTTAGTTATAAAAAATTGCTTATTTTTTGTCTCATCCTTTAAGTTTTATTTTTTAAAAAACAATTTCAAAAAATGGTTTTATATAAAAAGAGAGAGGCCAGGCTCAAACCTCTGGCCTCCCCCTATCAAAAGTCCACCCACACACAACAACTCATACCGTTGTGCTACAATAGCTCTCCGGTATGAGTTTTTTTATTAAATACTAAGGCCCACTTTAGCCATTAAGCATTCAGAAGCACTTTTAGCTTAATACAGCATATTTAAAGCCGTATTTTCAGTTTTAAATTTTTCTTAGAACCTTTGTAGTATAATGCAATTTCCCTGAATTTTTCAAAATTTTTCATAATCGTTTGATATTTTTTATCATTTATTTTCTTTTAAACTGTTTTTTAATTATAATAAATTAAATAAAAATCAAAAAAATATTTTTCTTTTTTAGAAAATTTTATTTTATCATTTTGCACTTAGGTAAAATAGAAAAACTTTCGTAGGGTCATTTTTGCAAAAATTTAATTTTTAAAGAACGGGATCGATTCCCGTTCTCGTTTTCTTCGCGTTTTTAGCCTTAAACACTTCCGTTTTTGATCTAGTTTTTTTATTCTTTCTTTTTAGTCACTTATAGCTTATTAAAAGTAAAAAATTCACTTTAGGTTTAATTTTTCATATTTTAGGTTTTTAGTCGCGTTCGTTTTTAATTTCCGTTCTCGTTTTTGTGATTTAAGCCTAATTGCCTTAATTTTATGCTCCCATAGACTTAGGATTTCATTCTTATGCCTTATTTATGCTTCCCGTAGAATTTTAAGATAATCATTTGCCTTTTTATGCTTTCCAGTAGTTTTAGGTTTAAATTCCCGTTTTTGCGTTTTTTTTAAAATTGCTTTCGTTTTAAGGTTTTCTTTTACTTGTTTTTGCATTTTATTTGTATAAATAGATAACCAAATCAAATCTTTGACTATTCAAGCATGATCCCCAAATCTCGACTCGATTTTCAAATTCACGCCTCGTCGGGAAGAACGACCCGGGTCCGGTTTTAAACTTTGTGGATAACGAAGTGAGAAGCCGATACTTCCGGTAAAACTATACTACTATCATTGATATTATCCTATTTGTTATATATATTTATATATTTATTTATATTTATATATGTAGTGAAAAGGAAGCAATCAATTTTTGGCGCCGTTGCCGGGGAGGCTGTGAAACGATTTTCGTGTTTGTTTGACGATTAGTGTTTGAAGACCCTTCCCTCGTGAAGTTAATTTTCCCGTTTGTGGATATTTTCTTTTATTTATAAAAATATAAAACACAAAAATATTTTTCATTTTCTTTTATTAGTATTAGTATAAGATAAATAAAAAAACCAAAAATATAAAAACATTGTCCATAATAATAAATAAAAATCATCATCAATATAATGCTTTCAACTGAAGCATTATCATAATAAGTTCCCGAACAAAAGATTTAAAACTTGCCTTTGTGTCACTTGTGAAATACGGCTCACCTTTAATTGATAAACAAACTATAAGAGGGGTATAAGGAGGGTTGTTCCGAGGAACTACGACCCGAAAGGAGAAGGTTTTTAATAGCTTCGTGATTTCCCGCTCCTCCGCTCCTTTGTGAGTTTTTCTTTTTGAGAGCTACCGTGAAACGAGTTGATTATTGGTTTAAGTTGTCTTATCTCATTTTGTCCGTTAATAAAATATGTTGCTTAAAAAAGGAAAAACAAAAAAATAATCTTCTTTTTCTTCTTATCAATTTAATTCTTTTCTTAACCCTTGATTGTTTAATTCTTATGCATCACTCGATAGTCGTTTGATTCCCCTTTACGGATTAAAGAGTGTTCGTCTTGTGGAAATTGCACACTAAAGACTGTGGTTGTTCAAAAGGGAGTTCTTGAAGATAAAGTTCTTGTTCCCTACCCGACTTGTCTCAACTGACCCCTTAAAATTCGAAAAATTTCTCGATTGTGGTAGACCGGTTGCATGGTTCTTTATTGTCGACATTGTGCTCTATTAGAAAGACATTGAGAAAGTTTTTCAGACTTCAAAGACACTCCAAGTCATACCGATGAGATACTAACTTTGTTATTCTAGAGCCATTCAGTCAAAAAAGGCCTCGGTTAAATTCTTTACAAAGTCATCCACAAATTAACAACTAGTATTGTTAGTGTAGTGGTGATTCGTTTGACGATATCTTTTGTCAATGACGTACTTGTAAGTCTTGTGGGAAAGGTGATCAATTACGGTTTACATTTGTCCAGCCGCAAATTCCGATTATCTATATTCCGGAACCATGTACAATCAAAACCTTATTGAGATCCTACAAAAAATTCCAATGTTTGCAACAACAATGTCTTTTGTGGTACGTACCAACAATGTGGCTGTATGAATATGATGGAATTTGTTTCTATTGTACTGTTGGAAATGGAACACCAATCAATTTTTTCAACTCCGTTACTCTTCTAACGATTCTCCAAGTGTTTCAATCCATCCTCCACAACCTCCAATACGTACCATACTCTGGTGGAGTATGTGGGAACGATCGCATTTGGTTACCCCCCCCCAATTGTCCACTCATGTCCCGTTTGTCTACAATCAAGGACCGTTGTTTCAATCAAAACTTTGATTATTTTCCACTCAAACTTCACTGAGTTTTTCACAACAATATTTTGTTGTGAAGATTTGTGGGGGTCCTCATAGAATTTTCAGTGTCAATGATGAATGAAAACTATTATCATGAGCCAATATTCTTGCTATGATTCTAATTCTTTCGGCTTGAACCAAAACTCAACCCCCGCAATTTCCGTCAATCATCAATCTTCAATGCTCAAAATGGTTCTAATTCCAAAATAAGCTTATGGAGCAAATGACTTCCATTGTGATATGGTTGGTCAATATATGAAAGAAGAAGAAGAAAAGCGAATTGCTGAAGAGCAAGCGGCTTAAAGATCGATATTGAGGATTCCATTTGCTATGATGTGAAGAGGACTATACCATTGAATCTATCTTTCATCAACCAGGAGCCGCTAACTCTCTAAGTATACGGGACGAGCATCTTGATTCTATTCTTTACATCTCTCCCCCCCCTTTAGTTTTTTTTTTTTTTTTTTTTTTTTTTTTTTTATTTTTTTTCTTTTTTTTTTTTTTTTTTTTTTTTTTTATTTATAGCATCTTCGTAACCCTCGGTGGGTGCTTGGAGTAATTCTGCCATAGTACGTTGATCGGCCATCGTAACTACGGAAGTCTCTTCAAGAGAAAATGGTTCGACTCTTTGCTTGGAACGTCTACGATTATGACGTTTCGGAGTCATGGAAGATTCAGCAATTAAATTCGATGAAGAGCGAGTGCGCATGCACTAAAAATAAAATAAGAGAAATAAAAAGAAAAATATTTTTGTAACCGATAATCAAACAAGTGTACGGTAGCTCTCTAGAAAACGCACAAAGAAGCAGAGGTGTAACACCCCCAAAATGGGTCGCAGCGGAATAAGGATCCGGGGCGTGTTACTTATTAGATCAATAACACAAGATAATATAAGAACGACACAAAAAGTCGTTTAAACTGATACATTGGATTTATTTAAGTATTTGTTACAAAAGCCCGAAGCTTTACTTGATATTGTTACAAAGATTTACAGCCCATAACAGATAAACAAAATGTAATGTGACTAAATCTTTAATGCATGACTTCAAAATATAACCCCCAATGTATCCTTCGCACCTCGTGCTTAATGACCTCCTAAAAAACATTGCATTTAAAACGTCAACATAAAGTTGGTGAATTTCATAGGTTTAATAAATGATCATGCAGGACCGCAAGACTTTCCCTGTGATAATGCAACAGATGCAGACATCACAAATGTATTTACGTTTTCCTAAGCTCATGACACCGAAACTCGACATAATTGAATACAATATATAGATATATATTGCCTACATTGCCCGTGATGATGTTCAACCCTTAACATCCAGTATCCGACATGAAATACGTTCGTTTCTAATGATAGCTAGTCACCCGAACGGGGAAGTCATCCCAAATAGATCTATTTATAATCATTCGCGCTCACATAATGTAATCCACGACTACATATATGTAATTTAACAGTTCATGATTCATGGGCACAGTGGGTTATCGCTACTTAGGCAAAACGTAATCATGATAAAATGTACACTTGCGTCCAATTTGTAAAACGTGCATATGTTTCTCACCCCAAAACTTATAAAGTATGATTAAAGTAAAACGTGGGGCTATGAACTCACCTCAAATGAATTTGAACAGAGTATATCACTACTGATAAAGCGTCACGATAAAGACTGAATGCAACCTAATAAAGTATAGGTCGATTAAGAAGACTGCTAAGCATACAGACGAATAGTACACAATACAATGCCACATATATACTTGTAGTGAATTTTGATAAAATCATTGATGTATTTAGGATATAATAAAGGTTTTGATCTTTTATAATTAACATTGTACTATCGTTTGGGCTATCATTAAGGATAAAGGTCATGACAGTAAGTTTGAGGAGTCTAGGACACTTTAAATCGTAAATCCAGAACTCGTCAATACGTTACTCCGAAGAGGCCTCAATATCCTTTATAAAATTCCCTACTAATATAGCACTTGTAGTTAAAAATTGATATTTTAAATCATAAAGAAAAATGTTTTGAATATATAATTATAAAAGTAGATTAAAAGAAACTAGTTTTGAGAAATAAGTAGTTATAACTTGAACTGTACGTATCAGATTCGTTTCTCAACAAAATAACTTGATTCCGGAGTCTATGATTATCTAATAAGACTCTACTTTTCAAATATATAAGTTATTTTAACCACTTGTTTTATCAATAATATTTTATACTCAATATGGGAACAATTAGGGTTTTATGAGTTTTGAATATGTTTACATAATATTTTCAATAAAACAAGCATAACAAGTATAGATATGATCATGGCATGCATATATAAATGTAATAAGAGTATAAGGATGATAATGGAACCTTGTTTGAAGATTATAACAACACTTAACAAGTTTTTCCCAAAATCAAGATCCAAAAGTTCCAAGCTTAACTTCAAAAACACTTTTCTTGCAAAATCTTTTCCAAACTTAACCAAATCTTCAAATCTTCTTAGAACACCTTAGGAATGATATAAGAACACTTATATGATCAAGAAAAATCAAGCAATGGATTGCTTCTTGGAGGGTGTTTTGAGCCGTGAGCTCTATATAGGGTAAAAGAGGGTTTTGTTTGATTTTCAAGTAAAGATAGAAGTGTAGATGTGGTTTTCTCTTAACCCTTGCACTCCTATTTATACTAGCTAAGATCCTTAGCATATTCCTTGGTCACTTGAGCCTTTGCAAGGTGTCTAATGGTATAGCACAAGGTTTTGAGAAACAATGGGTTGGTTTTGGCTAGTCATAGCATCAAGTGGTGAAAGGTTCATGCAATGAAGGTTCTTATTGATGTCATGGTGACCAAAGGCCTTCTAGATGGCTTATCCTATGATAGAAGGGACTGGTCCAAAATGGCTATTTGATTGTTAAGAAGAAAATGGTTTGGAATTTGTATCTTTGGCTGTGAACTAACATTTGCAGGTAAAGCATGTTGAATACAAGTTGTTGAATGCTTCACCTTTTTGAAGATAGATAATGGTCTTGGTTCACAGAGTTTAACTTTTATTCATGGGTTATGCATAAATATGGATCCTCATGAATTCCCACATATCTATCTAGTCTTTTTTAGTGTGCTTGTGATGAATAGAGGCATGTTGTTGCAAAATTATTGAAGATAAATTTAATACTGTTCGACTTCAGTTAATACTGCTAGGCAGTAAATTACTACTGTCAAACAAATGTTAATGCTGTTAAGAGGATATGGGCACCAAAGTTGCAAATGTTTTCAAATTCTTATCAATTGAGGCATTGTTTGAGGGGAGGTTCCTTATTTCTACAACCAACAAGCATGGATGAAAGGATGTGTTATATCATCAATATGTTCAAAAGGGATTAAAACACATCTAGGTATATCACAAAAGGTCGGGATACCAAGATACCTCAGTCTAGTGGTCCCCCTGACAAAGGTTGGTGATGAGGTTGTCCATAAGGAGTTGGGTGACAGAATGGAAAGGGCTGCCACTACTGCTTCTAGCTTAGAAGCAGAGCAGGACAGTGGTAACATCAAATAAGACCCAATCCATGGCAACACTTAATGAATAAACTCCTTAGGGAATTAATTCAGGTAGTGGTCCCAGGTGCCAAGATACCATATTGGGGGATGTGAATGCTCAAACTAGGTTTGAGATTACATCTATACAGTCCATTGATCCACCTCTCTCAAGAGGTTACACACTTGGAAGTGGGGAGGACAGTATGAAACTCATTGGAATTGACGAAATTTTGTACATAACTGTCATATAAAAACAGAAAGAGTGTCTTGGTAAGCCAAAAGAAATGAGAGAATTTATGAGTTTAAAAACAGAAAGAGAGATGTGTGCATAAAAACAGAAATGAGTGATTATGTGAGCAAAAAGAATTGAGAGATGTTGTGAGCATAAAAACAGAAAGAGAGTATGTGTGAATCAAATTTGATGGTGAAAATTGCTTATTAGAATGAACATTGAATGATTACTGGTGTATTCTTTTAATGCTGCTCAGTTTAAACTTAATGCTGTTAAGCTTAAGTTAATACTGTTAGGCTTAAATTAGTACTGTCCGTATTGGTTTCTGCTATTAAGCATATGTTAATGCTGCCAGTTCAAGTTTTTGCTGTTGAGGGTGATTATATAAATACTTTGATTAAGGGTTTCATTTACTTCTTTATTCGATTTCACTTATTCAAACACTCTCTAACCATAAACCCTAATTCAATTTTCATCTTTGATCATCGAGTTCATCATTATGACAAGCCCTGAGTTTGTTGAAACACATAATGTGGTCGCGTTCTTGGAAAAACCTAAAGAAAGTGATGGGTTTACAGAGATAATTGATTTCTTGAAGGCAAGTTCTGTTTCATATGCTTTAACAGTCAATCCGGTGATCTACACATCTTGCATTGAACAATTTTGGGAAACTGCCAAGGTACAGATAGTTAATGGAGTGCGACAGATACAAGCCTTAGTTGATAAGAAGAGGGTTATTGTTACGGAGTCAAGCATTAGAAGAGATCTTCATTTAGATGATGCAGAAGGTACTGATTGTCTTCCAACTGCTACTATCTTTGAAGAATTGGTGCGTATGGGGAATGAAAATCCTTCTCAAAAGCTTACTTTTTATAAGGCCTTTTTCTCTCCTCGGTGGAAGTATTTCATTCATACTATTACTCAATGCTTAAGTGCTAAATCCACTACATGGAATGAGTTCAGTAGTTCTATGGCTTCGTTGATCATATGATTGGCAACTAATCAGAAGTTTAATCTATCTAAATATATCTTTGATGCAATGGTGAAACACTTGGATGAAGGAGTCAAATTCTTGTTGTATCCACGTTTTCTCTAAGTTTTCATTAATCAACAATTGGGTAATATATCAGCATACAAAAAGATTTTTTTTAATCCCTTTCACACAAAGAAAGTGTTTGCAAATATGAAGAGGGCAAGAAAGGATTTCTCTGGGAGAATAACACCTTTATTTGATACCATGATGGTTCAATTTGTTAAAGAAATGGGTGAGGATTCAGATAATCCAATTGATTCCACTTCAATACACATTATTGGTCAACCATCTTCATCTTCCCAACCAAAGAAGGACAAACTATATAAGAAGGTTCAAAGACAGGAGGCAGAGGTTCCTCAAGATGAGGCAGAACATGAGGAAAATTTACCAACACCTTCTAGTGATCCACAACCCAGTGGTGAGGATAGCATGAAACTAACAGATTTGATGGTTTTATGTACCAAATTGCAAACACATGTTCTTGATTTACAAAAAGCAAAGGATGCTCAAGCTAAGGAGATTGATGCTTTGAAGATGAGGATCCAGAGGTTAGAAAGAAGGAAAATATCAAGACCTACAGGTTTGAAAAGACTCAGGAAAGTTGGTATGTCTAGGAGAGTTGAGTCCTCTGCAGATCAGGAGAGTTTGGGTGTTCCTGAAGATGCATCCAAACAGGGGAGGAGTATTGAAGATATTGATGCTGATATTGATGTTTCCTTGGTTGATGAAACTCAAGAAAGACAAGATGATGACTTGATATTTGATACTGGAATTTTAGATGATGTTGAGATGCCTGTGGAAGCTAAGGTTGATGGGAAAGATGAACAGAGTACTAAGAAGCTTGATGATAGTACTGCTGGTGAAGCAGTTACTACTGCTGATGATGATAGTGTTGTTCCTACAACAAATGAGGAAATCACTTTGGCTCAGACACTTATACAGATTAAAGCAGCTAAGCCTAAAGTTGTTACTACTGCTGCTACAACAACAACTACAAGACCCAAGGATAAAGGGGTGGTTGTTCAGGAGCCAAGTGAGTTCAGAGTTCCACAAGAGATAAAACCTTCAAGTTCTAAGGATAAAGGAAAAGGTATTTTGATTGAACCTAAAGTTCTTTTAAAGAGAAAAGATCAAATTTCTCTTAATGAACAAATTGCAAGAGATATTCAAGCTAAACTGTATGCTAAATTATTAGAAGAGCAAAAGCTAACAAGGAAACAAGAAGAAGAAGCCAACATAGCATTGATTTAGTCATGGGAAAATACACAAGCTATGATGGAAGCTGATAGATTGCTGGCTAAGAGACTTCAATCAAAGGAAAGAGAGGAATTGACAGATGAGGAAAAAGCAAAACTGTTTATGGAACTGATGGAGAAAAGAAGAAAGCAGTTTGCTGCACTTAGAGCATAAGAAAAAAGAAATAGTCCTTCTACCAAGGCACAAAAAAGAACTCAAATGTCTACTTATCTTAAGCACATGGGTGGATATACATACAAACAACTAAAAGGAAAGAGTTTTGATGAAATTTAAAAGTTGTTTGACAAGGAAATGAAGAGAGTAAATACCTTTGTAGCTGTGGCTTCTGAGGTAGAGGAAAACAAAGAAAAGAAGGAAGAAGGTATAGAGGAAACGGCTAAAGGTAGCAGAAAGAAGATGCTTAGAAGAAAAAGGGCAGTGAAAGAACAGCAGGAAGAATCCTTAAAGAAACAAAAAGTAGAGGAAGAAAGGATCTGAGGGAAGTTGAAGAAGATAATTGAAGTTGAGCTAAAGAAGTTATGTGGTTAATTAAAAAGGATGAATATAGCAATTGATGCTTATACCACTTGCTACACAATTGCCAGTGATATTAAGTATAAATCTTCATAAGAGGGGATATTGTTCACTATGAATTGTAAGAGAGATGGAATTCTAAAGATACTCTTCAATGATAAGGATGTACAAGGAATAGATAGATATGATTGGAAGCTCTTTGGAGGGATAGTGATGGGATAGTATGGTGATACATGGACTGAAGATGAATTTGATAAGGAGTATTGTATGAAGATTTTGAGAGTTATGTTTGAACCAGACATAAAAAGTGATGTATGGAGACTGTTGCAAGGAACAGGGGTGATACTTGGAAGTTGTTTGATTCATTGGAGTTCCTTTGTAAGATTTGTTAATCTTACATTTTTTGTTGTTGACAAAGAAGATACCCCTTACACCAATTACCATCACCAATATGCTCAACAAGAAACTTAAACTGATCATCAAAATGAGATGTGTTATCAACTGCTGAAGCTTATGGTAAAGCAGCGAAAAGGAAAATGAAAGGTTTGAATGCATCTTCCTGGAAGTGTGTGATAGACTTTTAAAAGAAGAAACTTGAAGATTCAGAGATGAACATCAAGTTTAGGGGAGGATTGTTGGGTCTTAAAAGAGACTTCATGGATTCTTAGAAGTTACTGCTGCTCAGGTACATAATGGAAATTATGCTAAGTGGTTAGTACTGGTAGTATAATGTTACCATTGCTAGTTAAGTATAGTTTAGTACTGATAGCATAAATGTGGACTGTGGTTAGTTAGAGAGTTACGACTGCTTAGTGTTGACGACTAAAAATATAGCTAAGTGGTTAATTATGTTAAGTAGTTAAAAGTTTTAAGGACTGTAGTACAGGTTACTACTGTTAGTATATATTAGTACTGTTAGTACTAATATTACTACTGCTTATGTTTATTAGTGCTGCTGGTGGAAAGATTACGACTGTTTAAAGACTTTTTACTGTCAAGAGGATAAAGACGCGTTAAAGAGATAAAGATTGTGTGGAGAACAAGAATACGTGTGAAGATAAGTGTTGATATATTTTTGTACAAGATATACATGTATTTATTTATGAAGATTACGTTTATGTTTAGAAAAGATTAAGATATCTTAGGAAAATATTGTAAGCCGACTAGGACTCCTTGGTCTATAAAAGGAGGCTCTAGGGCATTAGTTGAATACATCTCAACAACATATCTTCACAAATACACATATACAGATCCAGAGATTAAGAGTCTTGTAAGCTTTAAGGTTGTAACCCTAGTACTAAGATAGAGTACTCGTATTATTATCATTAATAATATTGAAGTGTTTTGTTACATTGTATGTTCATTCATATTCACTGTTTCATTGATATATCTTCTAGATATTAAAGAGTAGATTCCGCATACTTTTTGATATACATACAGAGTTTCTACTATTGCTATTTTGGATTTATCCAAGGTAATATACTCTTTACAAGGTAAGGAATCGATCTAGGTTTGGGATCAACACATAGTCAAGATTTGACAAGTATTTTTATTTATACCACACATTCCGTGGCTAGGTTAAGAACTATAACTAAGATCTAATCTAATAGTCTGATAGTCTTTTATAATTGTTCTTGAGTTCATTGATGGCATCTTGCAGATTTTCCATATCTGCTTGGTGGTGGGATTTGGATGTCATTGATAATGTCTCCTATTTCAGTAATCCTGAAGCGGGCTAGAGAAATCTTATGGTTACTTCCCATTTGTTTCCTCTGGAGTTTGGTAATTTGAGCGCGTGCTTGTTGGAGTTCAGCTTCCAAAATATCAAAATCTTGTTGGATGATTACTCGACCTAGTCCGAGACCTTCGACTTTATCTTCTATATGCTCAATACGATCTAGAGAGAGTTCACCTAAATGATTCAGAATTTCCTCGATTTGTTCCTCATGACGTTCTACACTTGTCTTATGTGAGCTTTCTCCTATCTCAAAGTCTTGAGGTAGGGCAGAAGTAGAAGAAGATGATCAGCCTCATTTTTTAGGTGACATAAATTCTTCCGGAAGAAAGAATTCTTGAGGATTAAGCTTCGAAGATGGAGGTATAATAGCTGGAAGTGGGATAGGTGATTTTTTAGTATAAAAGGCTTGCAAAACTTTCATGTAGGGATCATCATGAAATAATGAAAGAGTTGGTGAAGCTAGTGGAACTATTCCAAATGAATTGGAAGAGCTGGAATAAGTTTTTCCCGGTGAAGCTGGGACATAATCCGGGGAAGCCGGAAGATGGTTCGGAAAGTTAGAGGAATAGACATCCTCAATATTAGAAGTAAGGTGGTTGGGAGAGGACATCGTTTTGTTAACAACCCAATGGTAAATAACATAAGTTATTTTATAATAGTATAATAGTTATGTATGTTTACTACTATTCCGGGAATGTAGCGGCACGGAGGACTTTGATGGCTAGAAAAAGAAAAGTAGTTATAGTTAAGATTTTAAACCTTGTTCTCTATAACCATGGCTCTGATACCAATCTATAACACCCCCATTTTTGACATATAGCAGCGGAAGCTAATCTGGGGTATTACTTCAAAGTACAACAGTCATCATCACAAAAAACGAATCATAAAGAGTCGTTTTTGAAAATTTAGTTATCATTCATTTGTTCATCAGAGCTTTTACAAAAGAGAGGTCCCAAAATCTAGAAAAGTAAAGTTTGAATGATAACAGTTTTGCCATCTTCCAGTCCATATCACTGTGTGCCATATGATGCTCATTTACCTGAGATAAACATGCTAAAAAGTCAACACAAAGGTTGAGTGAAATCCATAGGTTTGAGTTAAATAGTTTGAATGCAAGTTCAGTAGTGGGTTACGTTGTTATACACCCATAGTTTGTAAAACAATATTATTGCTTTAAGCTCATGACACCGAGACCTTGGGATAATCAATAATCACAAGTAATTGCCCCAACGGGTGCCTTTGCCAAAACACCCGCATAGTTTTTCAAATGAAGTGCTATTGGTTACCGACAGTATAGGTACACCAACGGGGAAGTCCAATCCCAAATAGATCTATTCACAGCATTCGCGCTCACTCCGAGGAGTAATTAACGGTTCATGATAATGGGGTCTTAATGGCAAAAATAGGGACTTAGGCAATAATGTATCAGGATAGCATACAGAAAAATACTTGCATTCGGTTTATAGCATGTATCCCCCTCACGGGTTTATGAAAACATTAAAGAGATTTAAAAGTAAGGCTATGAACTCACCTTATTAGTATAGGGAAATCCGTTTGATGGCAAAAGTATTTGAAAGTAACGGCTTCGTCACACAACCTGGGTAATATGTCAAGTCTTAGTTTGATTGAATATGTTTTATGTTATAATGTAATATCACTTTGATTGAAATATTATGGAAATATTGTATCACTGTTCGGGCTATCATAATCCAGAGGCCACGCAGTATTGTTTGAGGAGCCAGGGCACTTTAAATCGTAAACCCAGCAAACTCGTCAAAACAAATACCCAAATGGAAACCCCTCACATGAAATTCCCTAGTATCGTGATACGATAAGATCTTAAGTGATAATGTTGTATTATATTTAAACATATATTTTTATAATTAATATAAAAATATAATATTTTAATAGTTTGCAAAATTGACAAAATATACCCTTGGATTATAAACTTTTACGAGTTTAGTCCTTTATATAAAAAGTATATATAATTTCAACCTTTAACTTTGAAACTTGGCAAAATAGGTCCTTATAGTTATAACTTTGATAAAATGACATTTTCAGTCCCTTTACTTATAACTTTCAGAAAGTTACAATATATACCCCTTACATGGAAATAATTTGCAAAACAAGTCCAAAATGCCATGCAAGCTTATTTTTAAGACTCCAAATGATATTTTCAGGTTATGGATTATTAATATAAGCTAAAATGAGAAGTTTTAATGTAACAAAATTTTAGAAAAAGGATCCGTTAAGCTAGAAATCAAAACGGGTCATTTTAGCGTTTTAAAATGAAAACGCGCGGGTTTTAAGCTTCAAGCTTTTAAGACTTAGTAAAATACTTATAATATTGTTTGATAAGCTTATTAGGATAGATTATAATATTAGTTTACAAGTTTAACTTATAGATTAAAAGAAAACATGATTTTAGGGTTTCATAGGTTCGTTTTGGATCAAAAAGGGAAAACGCATGGGGTTTTGAGTTAAAAGCTTTTAACAATGGTTTAAGCATGATCATATGAACATTATAAGAGTATGGAAACAAAAATGGAGCTTATAGAACCTAAATTGAGCTTATGGATTCAAAAATGGGTCGAAATGGGGGATTTAACACTCGTACGCCTAGAATAACAACTCCGGGGCTTCAAGACTTGGTTTCTTCACTTGTATTCTACTTTTGGGACTTCTTAGGACTTATATTACTGCTATGGAAGTGTTATAATTCCATTTGAGGGTAAGAAAGAAGTTATGGGGGATGATTTGAAATGGGGTGCTTGGTTTGACTTATATAGGGCTCAAGGAGCCTTTGTGCCCAAGAAAACTTGGATATTAAGGCTCAGGATCTGCATATAGATGACTAATGAAGTCTAGGGAAGAGTGTTTAAGGCTAGGATAGTAGCTAGGAGGTGTTGGAAGGTTTTTAGGGGGTGTTTGTTGTCGCGGCTTGTATGGAGGAAAAGGGAGGTGATGTGGCCAACTTGGTGGCCAAGTTATGAATTAGAGGTGCTTGGTAGGGTGCTTGTGACCTGGTTATGAGATCATAGAGGTGGTAGGATGGTTGCTTGGTTTTCAAATGGGTCAAAAGGGAGGGAAAATGAGTATCGGGTAGGATTAAGGCTCGTTTAGGGTTTTTAAGGTTTTTCTTCAAGCTAGGGTTTGGGTTTAAGGTAGATTAAGGTTTAGGATTAGTGTTAGGATTATAGTTTAGTGTTTAGGATTAGTGGTTAGGGATTGGTTTTAAGTTTTAAGGCTTAACTTTAGGTTTAAGGTCAAATTAGGGTTTAGGGTTTCGTTTTAGGGTTTAGGGTTTTTAAAATATGTATGAGGGCTTAGGAGTAGAGTAATTAGGGTTTACATGTTATATTGAGTGTAGTAGCTTGTACAAAAGTGGTGGTAAAGAAACTAGAATGAAAACGGTGATAAAACGGCTATTTTAGATGTCATGCTTAATGACTTGTACATTGTGCTTTTAAGAACTTGTACATTGACTTGGAGGGAGTTTATATTTCAAATATTATGTGTTGATACTTTTAAACATGGTTTGAATACTTGTACATTAATTTTTATATGTATACATTACATATAGTTAGGGTTTTGATATAAACATTTAACGTTTAAAGCCTGTTTTGATATAACATTGCAAATGGTACGTAAAATGGATAATGTACTTGATAAAAATGATATTAGGATGTTGACTTCACATATTAGAATGATATAGCATTGATATAGATGGCATAGGTAGGTTGTGTGAGCTCGTTAACTTTAGAGATAATGAGATAAAGCGAAAAATTTCCCTGTAAAAAGGTGGTTTATATATAATAGATGGATAGTACATTGCATCTAATTTAATAGATGGATAATTACATTGATGAAAATTTGCGGGTTGTTATACATATCGACTCATCCATTTAATATCTCGTGTATACCGATGTCTTATCGACTCGTCCGTTTAACATCATCTTGTGTATAACGATGTCTTATCGACTCGTCCGTTTAAGATCTCGTGTATACCGATGTCATATCGACTCGTCCGTTTAGCATCTCATGTATAACGATGTCTTATCGACTTGTCCGTTTAACATCTCATGTATAACGACATCATCTCGACTCGTCCGTTTAACATCTCGTGTATAACGATCTCATATCGACTCGTCCGTTTAACATCTTATTTATAACAATATCATATCGACTCGTCCCTTTAACCTCTCATGTATAACAATGTCATATCAACTCGCCCATTTAACATCTCGTGTATACCGACGTCTTATTGACTCGTCCATTTAACATCTCGTGTATAACGATGTCTTATCGACTCATCTGTTCAACAATTATTGTATCATAATATCACCTAGACTCGTCCGTTTAGCATCTCATGTATAATGATATCATCTCGACTCATCCGTTTAACATTTATTGTACCATGATATTATCTTGACGCGTCTGTTTAACATCTTATGTATAACGATGTCATATCAACTCGCTAGTTTAACATCTCATGTATAACGATATTATATCGCCTCCTCCATTTTGCATCTCATGTATAGACCGAACCGTAAATGCTACTTATTTATTAATTGAATAAATTGAATTTTATATAAAAAAAGGAAAATTAACTTAGAGACCACATATGCGGTCTCTAAACTGGCGCCCAAAATTTTCATGAAATGTTAAACTTCCCTCCACTTTTTTGCTATATGCCGCCATTTAGGCATGATAAAGTCGCAACCATATTTGTGGTCGCAACATTGTTAGACGATAAAAGTGTCACTATTTTACCTGTTTATTATATATAATTAAAAAATAAAAATAAAAATGCATAGTCAAGTCGAGACCACATTTGTGGTCGCAACATAGCTTGACTAAAAATACCCACATCCCCTCATCAGTCGCTTTGTTCTCGAGTCTAAATTTTAAAGAAATGAAGAGGATGGGATGGGAAGGGCAAAGGAAGGGAAGACGTTGTGAAGAAAGTGGTTATCACAATTTATGTTCTTGAGTTTGGATATAAAGTCAATCAAAAAGACGTTTATCCTATCTCGTACCTCGATTAAGAACATAAATTTAGATAGAAAGCAAACTCAATAGCTTTAATAACTTGGGCATATTACCAGAAGGAAAATGGGCTCATGAAATTTTGATCGCTAATTCAATTCCTAAATGAGAATCGTAGTACAACAATTGTCGACATAATGCATTAGACTTTTATAATTAAGTCAAATACAAGTTGTTGACTATCTGAACATGAACGTTATTATATGTGGTATGGCAATGCATGGTCACTCATCTGGATGATAATGACTAGGATTTATGTATTTTAAAGAATATACAATAAGTTAAGCTGGGTTTAATCATACACGATTTGAGAAAAAAAACACAAACATGAGGATATAATTGTAATATTGCATCATTTCCTTCCTAATCCTCCCAATATTGGGCGGAACAAATCTACACAAAAAAACCTATAACTTCCCTCCCTTTTCCCTTCCCGTCCCTTAGTGTTCCTTCTTAAAAAAAACTTAAGAACACCAATTTTTTATTATTTCCCTTCCCATCCCCTTTCATTCCTTTAAAAAAACTCGAGAACAGAGCGCAAGTGTTTTCCAAACCCACATCTCACATCTCTACTCAAGAACACATGAAAAATAACAAAAAAACACCAAATCCATCATCAACACAATTTATCACTACCAAAACCTATATTTTACCACTACCTTCAACATAACCACTTACCCATCACCCGGAAACAATGAAAACACGCACCACCAGACACTTTTTTGTTTAAGGGTATGTTTTTTTTAATTTTGTTTTGTTAATTTATCTTGTTTATATGTGATTGTTTATTTTTAGGTTTGTTATTTTGTTTGTGTTTGGTTAACACCACCACCTCCGGACCACCACCACTGCCGGACCACCACCACCACCACAGCCGGATCGATTTGTGTTTGTTTTGTTTAATGGTAATTTTTTTTGTTAATTTTTTTTGTTTATATGTGGTTGTTTAATTTGGGTTTTTGTGTGTGTTTGGTTAGCATTACAGCCGGACCGCCACCATAGCCGGTACACCGTTTAATTACATCTTCAGTTTCCAGGTTCTCATTTTTTGTTTGCGAAATTGTTATTGTTTAA
Organism: Tanacetum coccineum; assembly: GCA_026074375.1. Classification (NCBI taxonomy): domain Eukaryota; kingdom Viridiplantae; phylum Streptophyta; class Magnoliopsida; order Asterales; family Asteraceae; genus Tanacetum; species Tanacetum coccineum. Next base: position 18,597 of record BQNB010025405.1, read on the forward strand.
GTTGTAGATGTGATAAGACATTTTATTTGTTATTAATAGGCTAGAAAATGCACTTGCACCAATGCGCTATCAGTATATTATTTTCTTAAGATGTTGGCTACTGCACTTGCAATTTTGCAAATTATAATTTTTTCATGTTTTTAAGCACTTAAATGATAGGTTATTGTTAATCGATCGCAATGGGTGATTTGCAGTTATATTGATACTTGAAATGCACTTGCACCAATACTAATTGATAACATCAAATAACGTCATATTTTACTATCATTTATCCCTTATATTTTGACCACTTTCTTATAATTATTGCAAGATATTAGTGCTTAATCGTTTAAAGTTTACAAATGCAGTGATTCAGGAGTAACTTGTGAATATGAAGCTAAAAGGCGCAATTCTGGAGCTTAAACGAAGACATTTAAAGAAGTTAGCAATCTGCTACTATACACCGTATCCAACAAGGAAGGTACGGCATATTAGCGCCAGCTCATCACAAGGAACGCGTATTGATCAATTCCTTATACGGCGTATCACTCAATTCCCTATACGTTGTATGCACCAACTGGCCATCAGTCAAAGATACGAAATTAATGAGATTGGTGCAATTAATCATAATTGATTTAATTATACGGCGTATTAACTCCTCTATACGCCGTATGAACGAGGTGGAAGTCAATCAAAGATACGAAGTTAATGTTAATTGCCATCAGTTAATTATGATTAATTTGATCTTATCACGAACTTCAGGGAAATCACCCCGATACGGCGTATACCGTCAATCCCATACGGCGTATCGGCCAATTTTCAGAAACTATAAATAGAGAACTCCACTACGAGTTTTCAGTGTGCAAAACTATATTCTTTGTATACTACTCACTAAAGCTCGAATTTCTGAAGATTTGAAGAGCAGCAAAGGTCAAGCATCATCCATAACTCCATAGAAGACATCGTGTAATCTTTACTTTCTTAATCATTCAACTAATAATTGTTTGATAAAGTTTGTAACCATGACAATGATTGTGGGCTAATACCTTCGGGTATTAGCCATGTTATGAAGATTATTATGTTTGATTTGGTTTGATTTTCGGCTTGTTTAATTGATCGTTGTTGTTTAATTATATTTATCGCCTTATGCTTGTTTATGTGCTTGTACATGCGACCTATCATTCAACTGGGTCTAGTGAGACTTAACCAGTAATCTAGATGCCGGGATAGCTCTCCATGTTGTGCCTTATATGCCCGGACCAATGGGATCACAAATGACGCCTTGTCTGTACCCTTTGATTATAAGCTTAGTTGGACCGGCAGGTGACCCGATAATTGTTCAACCAGTATTGTTCTTGATTAATTGGTATAGTTCTTTGGTGGTGGACTACCGGCATGTAAGGCAACATCAAGCAGTAAGTGGGTAAAGTCCCTATGGGCTAGGGTATTAACAGGATCACCACTGCTTTAATTCCCTAAGATGAATTATAATTGAACTATAAGATGCTTTATGTGGATACGTTAATCGTGACGGGATTGTTCGTATCTAGGTCTTAGGATGAAGTCCCGCCTAAGTCTATGAATGATATGCCGCCTCAAAATAAGCAGCCATTGAACTAATTAAACCAATCAGCATGTAATCGGATTAGCATGGTTAATACAGTTTTCTTATATTTGGCTTGTACCGCTCTTCTATCTTCAGCTATTTTTGTTGCTTTTGTGTTTTATTTTGCCTTTGAATTTGTTTTTGTCACCCATAAAACCTGTGCCAGTCTCTCAGACTGAAACCCCCCCCCCCCCCATTTACCTTAGTAAATATGTATAGCATAGGTTTAACCCTTAATTAGACTAATCTAGATAGAATAAAATACTGATAGAATATTAGATTACGTTCCACTCTTAGTGTTCGACACCCTACTTACCGTGAAGCTACATCTTGACCGGGTACGTTGTAACACCCCCAAAATTGGGTCGCAACGGAATGTGTTTCCGGGAGCGTTACTTCATAATACCATTGCACAAGTCATGAGAGAAAGGAGAACTAGGTACGGAAGAGGGAGGGAGAACGACCTCCCCTCCTATGTGTCGTTTGGAAAAGGATTCTTTGATAATGTTTGGGACTCCCACTTAATTTTCCTCATATAGCCATGACAATCTATGTTCAACCTGAGATAATTCATGCTATTATTAATTTAAGGTTAGACATTAAAGGTGGTGTGTGGTGGTCATTGGGGTCGCGGTGTAAATATTGTTATGTGTTGGTGTTCAATTTGGTTGGTTTTTTGGTGTGGTGTTGTTTGGTTTGGTTGGTTTTTGGTGTGGGTGTGTTGGTTGGTTTTGGTGTTGGGGGTTGACAATTTTAGTGTTTGAGTGTGGGCGTGGGGGGGGGGGTATTAGGGTGCTCGGCTCGAACATTCAATTAGTCTGTGGTTGTTGCTAATAATTACTTTCGTTTGAACTGAACTGGTGCTCTACTCATTTTGTTGAAACCGGCGGCCCCGGGCCTCGGCCGGGCCGGCGGCCGCAGGGGGCACTTATTGGGACATCCGGCCGGACCAGGAATAACGGCCAGCTTCGCAGGGCAACGGGGAAAATGGGCACATGGCGGGAAGAGGACCTGTGTGTGGGGGGGGAGGGGGAAGTGTGTTTTTGAAGTTTTTTTTTTTGTTTTTGTTTTTCTTTTTTTTTTTTTTATGTTTTTTTTTGTTTTGGTTTTTGGTTTAGTTTTTGGGGGATTGGTGTTGGTGATGGGATTGGATTGGTGTAGATGTAGAGGATTTGGTGTTTGGTGTGAGGGGGATTGTATCTGGTGGAGACACTTTTTGTGTGGCATTGGGTGAGTGGTGTTGGGTTCTATTGGTGAATTTATTGTTGTTTTTTTTGGAGGCTTGGGTGTGTGGGTGATTTGGTGATATCTTGGGTGAACATTGTTTTTCTGTTGTTGGGGGGGAGGGGGGGTGGTATTGGGGAGTTTGGTGTGGGGGGGGGGTGGGGGTGTGGAGGAGGGGGGGGGGGAGTGGTGGTGGTGTGGGTGTTGGTGATATTCGGAAACAATTGTTTGGTATGTTGGGGGGATTGGTGGGGATTGTGTGTGTTAGTTTGGGTGTGTCCGTTGTGTGTGTTGGTGTTTTGGTGGAAGTGGTTGGCGGGTATAAAGGGGGTGGGTTAGAGCCATGTATAGCACGTAGTGCTGGTTTTAATTTGGGTGTGATAACTGCGTCGTGGTACTGTTGTAGGGTTGTCGGTGGTGTTGGGTGGACACTCGTAGGTGGCTTGGACTACGGGTTGTTAGTTTTTTTGGGTTTTATAATTTTATTGATTTTTTTTTTTTTTTTTTTGTATTGTTTTTTTATTTTTTTTTTGTTGTTTTTGTTTTTTATTCATGTGTTGATGGCAGTAGTGTGTTGGTGCCCTTTTGTAAGACACCAATCCAAAGTCGGTTAATTTAATCCGACAATGTTATAAGTTTTCGTTTGTGTGATATTCGAACTAGTGAGAGCTAATCACCCGAACGGGGGGGTTGGTGTTGTTTGTGGGGTCGTTTGGGTTAAAGGGGGGTTTTGTTTAGGGTAGTTTTTGTAATCCCCAAAATAGATCTATTTTTTAAACCATTCGCGCCTCCACTGCTCACCCTCCAAGTTGATTTACAAGAGAGTTCATTGGAAAACCTTAAGCTAATCCGTATTATTTCTATAATTATTCTTTAAAAGTCAGTATAGTATGTGTTGTTTTTACGTCAAAAAGTTTAAAACCAATGTATTGTATCTCATCGCACATGGTACATGACAAGTTAAAAGAAGTGCATATTTTCAATTTGTAATCAACATTGTTAAATTGGCATTTGTAAACAAGCATTTCTCACCCAATAATTTTATAAAAACAATAATTGTAAATAACGTTACGGGCTTTGGGGTTTGGGGGGGTTGGGGGCTGGGGTTTGGGGGTGGTTGGGGCTTTGGGGGCTCATGAATGAAATATAGTGAACTCACCTTGAGTTTACTGATTAATCAATAATATCGCATGAATATATAAAGGTCACGTTATAGTTTTTTAAAAGGATTCGAAATTGCACCCTAAAATTTATCTTATAGGTTAGTTATTCATAAGTACCGAGAGAGTAGTGGAGAGTCAGTAGTAAGTAAGAGGTACAATAAATATATTCTTTTTGTTTGTTACCATCGTACTAATCGTTTCGGGGGCTATCTTAATTATTTAAAGTGCTCGGGCTGACATGACGCTCGTGGAGTTTAGGACACTTTAAATCGTTTAAAATCCAACAACTAGGTCAATTACGCATCGAAAGGATGGCCTCATTATGAAAACTCCCTAGTTATATAGTACTTCGATAACCCACATAATATTTATAATATAGCTCAATCACCAACTAATGGATTTTGTTAAATATAGTGTTTAATAATGTTAAATCGTTTTATTAATTAAGTTTTTTAGTATAAACTAGCAGAACTTTTGGTTTTAAGCCGATTTTGACGTTTCTTATGCCCACGTCTTCGTAGTATTTGTTAAGACGATGTGATCAAAATATTACATTTTCAAGTTTTGATTATTCTGCGATGAATGAGTGTTTTACTGTTCATGCAGCTAGTTTAGTCGTTTTTAGGTTTTAAATTCAGCGTAAAACTCGTAATCGTTTAATTACTTATTCGTTTTAATCCGATTTTTGTGATTCCTTTCGAGTACGTCTCCATTATTAAAGAATTTATTATATTTTACAAAGTTGGGTTCCGCTGATGAATAGTACTTTTACTGAATCTAGTTATAAATTACTTTTATAAACTTTAATTATCGAAAAAATGTGTAGTTTTTCATTATAGTTCCGTTTTTAACGATTGTTTCTGAGTACAGATCTCGTATTAAAAGTTATATCCTATTTTTGATGTTCTTATAAAATGAAGTTGCCTGTAATGGAATAGTGTTTGTGTTTTTTTTTGTTTTTTTTTATAATAATAAAAATAATAGTTCTTTTTATTTAAAAGTATTTCTTGTTGTAAAATCGTAATTAACGTATCATCTTTTTTGACGTTGTTAAATCGGTTTTTCGAAAAAGTTTCTTATCATTCTTGGATGTCATAGGCGCATTATTTTTATATTAGCTTACTCCTACTGTATGAAAACACGAAAATAAAAACTCGTTTATTACCAAGTGTATTGATTTATAAAAAGGTTTGTTTTATTAACTTTATAAACCCTTAATTTTAACTAACATGTTTATACTTAAAACAACTTGTTTATCATAATTATAGATCCTGTTACTTCATGATATTTATGATCATATGACATAAGAAAAAGTGCATTAAATGCATAAACATAAAGATTGTTAAGCTTTTTACATATTTAAAAGTTCTTAGTGGTGATTTAGCCATATATAACATATAACCCATAAAATAATGATAATAAAAAGCATAAAGGAATTTTAGAAGACCTTAGGGATGATGTATGAGATGAGAAATGAATGTTAAACCGTGGTTTAGACTCAAAACCCAAGCTTGCACTTAAGAAAACCCTTATTTTCTTAATAAAAACCCTAGCTTCCTTTTCTTGATTAATACTTGCAAATGGTGATTCAATGGATGGAAACACCTTAGAATGTCTTAGGATAGATGTGTATAGAAGTGTATAGGTTGAATAAAATTTTGTATGGATTATGTTGGGGCCTTGGTTTGTGCCGTGAGCTATATGGAGCCAAAAGGGGAGGTTTTGTGATTTTTGGTAAGTGTTTAAGCATGTATGACTTCTCTTACTAGAGGATACAAGTATATAAGGTGTAGGACAAGTCAAGGGGACATGCTAAGGTCCTAGGGATGGTCTTTGGTCTTAGGGATGGGTGATTGGTCTTAGGGATGGGTTTATGAGTCAAAGAGACAAAGTATGGTGTAGCTTTAATGAGATATGATGTACATTGACCAAAGTGGAAGAGTTTCTTGTATAACTTGCAAACATTTCGGCATACACATGATATGTATGATATAATTTTGTTCGTTTTTATGTATTTGGGTATATATGTGGGTATTTGTTGAAGCGTAGAAAAGTTTTTGTGGTTCCGGGAGTGCCTAAACGCATTTTATCGCGAAACGTATACACTTTACGTATCCGGATAAAAATAATATGAACAAAGTTAATTATTTATCCTCAAAGAGAAAAGTTCCATAAGGAAATGGTCAAAAAAATGAACAAAACCGCTTCATCTTATCCATCCATTTTATTTTTATCTAATGGTTTTAGATTAATTATTTATTTTAATTTTAATTAAAAAACCCACTTTCACCCTATTTTTAAAAATTAAAATTATCTCACAAAGCCGTTATCGTTTCACAAACGACACTACCATCGCCGACGAGAATTAAATCATCTTTCTATAGAGGGGCATTCATATAATTTCAACGAACTTTTTCGATTTTTTTTTTCAATCACTCAGAAAAAATTCTCATGTGATTTTTTTCAGTGATTTTTTCAGACGTGATTGAAAAAAAAATTCGAAAAAAAAGAGTAGTCGAAAGTTATATTAGATAGTGACCCGTATAGAAAGATAAATAAATAAAATACTCGTTGTGATATACTTTCGACGAACTTTTTTTCTGATTTTTTTCAATCACGTCTGAAAAATCACATGAGATTTGTCTCACAATCTCATGTGATTCACAAATCACATGTGATTTGTGTACAAATTTCATGTGATTTTTTAGACGTGATTGGGACAAAAAAATTCAATTCGAAAAAGAGTTCGTCGAAAAAATCACATCTGAAAAATCACGTCTGAAAAAAATCACATGAGATTTGTATTCACAATCTATGTGATTTCATTAAAAATCACATCGTGATTTTGTGATACAAATATCATGTGATTTTTTAGACGTGAGTTGGAAAAAAAATCGAAAAGAGTCTTTGAAAAATATCATATATAAGTGCCCCTCTATTGAAAGATAATAAATTACTCGTGCGATACTTCGACGAACTTTTTTTCGTTTTTTTCATTCACGTCTGAAAAAATTCACATGGAGTTGTATCACAATCTCTATGTGATTTCAAAAAATCCCATGAGATTTTTTCTGACGTGATTGAAAAAAAAAATTTGAAAAAAGTTCGTCGAAAGTTAGTTTATTTAAGTGCCTCCTATATAGAATGATAAAAATAATATCTCGTAGCGATGGGTGTATTTTTTTCATTTGACGATTTATCGTTTGCTAGATATTTGAGTTTTAGAAAAGGTGAACTGTGGATGATGAAATAATTGAGTGGTTAGGATTTAAACATTTTGTTTTTTTTTTTTGCCCTTGTTTTTTGAGGATCTCACTCTATCCTCAAAATAATTATATAACCATTGAATGATGTAAACATTTAATTGTTTGTTGTGTTTTACATTGAACGTAATTTTTAGGCTTACGCGATTTAGATTAACATTTAAGATTTAAAGCAAAGCGTACACATTCAAAAGATACATTGTGGATTTAGCGGTGTCGTCAATGACTTGAAAAACAAGGGGTTTTATAGACTTCCCCCAGTTAAACGTGCTGTCCTCAAGGCTTATGATGACTGCACTTGTCGACGGTGTGGTCTTGGTGATGAGGTGTGGATACTTCGCTTTGAATTGGTCTTCACGTTTCCCTTTTTTCCTTCTCCTCCCCCTTTTTTTTTTTTTCCCCTTTTCCTTTTTCCTCTATGTGAACTCAGGACCTCTCTTGGAGTTCCATCGAACCTTGACTAATGGGATCCGACTTCGCTTCAATCGTTTAACTTCACGGTCTATGATTTCTATCGGTTCCTCGACAAAATGAAGCTTGTCATCAAAATGAAGTCTATCTAACGGAACGGCTAACGGTTCGTTGGCATAGCACTTCTTCAAGTTGAGATACGCGAAAAACGTATTAGTGAACCTTGCCTCAGGATCTTGAGGAAACTCAAGCTTTGTAAGCAACGGATCCAACCTTTTCCATCACCTTGGATGGTCTAACATACCTGGGGTTTAGCTTCCCCCGTTTGCCAAAGCGTACTTCTCCTTTCTAAGGTGATACCTTAAGCATAACTCGGTGGACAACTTGATGAAATTCTACTGCTTAACGTCTCACTTCGGCGTAACTCCTTTAGCGCAGTAAGTTTAATAGTGGATTATCTAGGCGACTAGTGATGTGTCTCGGAGTCTTTTTAGGTTGAGATGATGATGCAACAATAGGGATTGGTTCTACATGAGATGGTGAAGCAGTAGTAGGTATGTGTTGGGATTCAGTGGGTTGTCCTGAACCTTCACCCTCCACTGCTTGTGATTATATCAACATTGTAGCAAACAATGGTGTAACTGTCCCTAAAAAATCTTTTCCTTTCCTTCTTATGTTAGCAAAAACCTTTTTAGTAAGAGAAGGTGTATCATATTCATCATTAAAAACTTCTTCAAGATTTTCAATTTGGTTGTTCAAAAATAGTTGTAAAAACCTTGGATACATTAAAAACTTTTTAGAATTAGGATCCAAGTTTCTCAACATACCATCAAGAATCAATTTAGAAAAATTAAATTTTTGATTCTTTGACAAACATATAACTACTGATGCTATATTAGTACCAAATTCATTCCAAGCAGTTAATTTAGAACTTAAACAGTGTAAGATGGTTTGAATGAGATACTTCCATTGACGGGAAAAATAAGATTTATAAAAAGTAAGTTTATCAGAAAGCTTTTCATACCCCATCAATTGAAGGTTTTCAAAAATCTTAGTGTTTGTAAGACAAGTAATACCATCCTCATCATCAAAGTGAAGATCTCTCCTCACAGATGATTATGTTATTACTATAGTCTTGCCATCAACTTTGGCACGTATTTGTGTTTCATTATTGACTGTTTTGATCTTTGCAGTAGACCAAAACTGCTCAATATAGGACACATAGACAGTTGGACTTATAGTTAATGCATACCTGATAGGACTATCATTAAGAAAATCAACTATCTCTGCAAAATCAGTATTGTCTTCCAATTTTTCCAAGTATGCCACCATATTATGAGAATCAGCAAAAGTTAAGTCCGCCATAAATGATAATTGTGAATATCGGTGATGAAATCAAATGAGGGTTTGTGAATTGAGAGTATTAGAATGATTAAGAATGATTTTGGTGTGATCAAATACGCTTAAATAGGTAATAAAGGAAACGTATAAGCGTAGGACTCTATTTATTGACCAAGAACATTCTCAGCAGTTGTAATACCAACGGTAACTTAGCAACACTAACTTAGCCCAACAGCATTAACTTTTTGCCTGGCAGCACTAACTTTTTGCCCAGCAGCACTAACTCTTGTGTTACCAATATAAACCCCAATTTCATCTAAATAGTATTTCCAACCCATTCCAATCATTAATTTATCCAACCAACATCAAGTGCTTTTGTGAGTAAGTCTACAACATTATGATCAATGTGAATCTTGATCACTTAAATTTATCTCTTCTCATATGAATCCTTGATGAAGTGATGTCTAATCTCAATGTGCTTAGTCTTTGAGTGAAATACTGGATTCTTAACTATGCAAATGGTGCTTTCATTGTCAATAAAAATCTTGGTATTCATGAAGTTATATCCATAATCCAACATTTGATTTTGGATCCATAACACTTGACCACGGCAATTAGCTGCAGCTACATACTCTACTTCAGTAGTAGAGTAGGCAACTACAGTTTGCTTCTTGCATTGCCATGAAATCAATCTACTCCCAAGAAATTAACAACCTCTTGTTGTGGATTTTCTGTCTAAACTTGCACCAGCATAGTCACTGTCAGTATAAGCTTCCAAGTCAAATGGTGAGTCCTTAGGATACCAAAGGCCCAATTTAGGTTGACCTTTCAAGTATCTAAAGATTCTTTTCACAACATAAAGATGTGAAACTTTAGGTGTGAGTTGAAATCTTGCACAAGCACATACATCAAACATTATATCAGGCCTTGAAGATGTTAAATACATCAATGATCCAATCATTAATCTATATAAGTGAACATCAACATTTTCAGCTTCTGCATCCTTGAGCAATGGCTTTGAAGTATCCATGGGTGTACTTGCTATCCTCACAGTTAAAAAACCAAACTTCTTCAAGATTTCATCCACATAATTGTCTTGGCTAATAAAAATCCCATCTTCCTTTTGCATCACCTGCAATCCTAAGAAAAAAGTGATCTCACCCATAGAACTCATCTGGAACTTCTTGTGCATCAAGTTCTCAAACTCAATACGTAACTCCTTCTTAGTAGATCCAAAAATGATATCATCTACATATATATGAACTAGTAGAATATCACCTTTGACCTTTTTAATGAACAAAGTCTTGTCTATTGTCCCTCTCTGAAATCTATTTTCCAATAAATAGGTAGACAAAGTCTCATACCAGGCTCTAGGAGCTTGATGTAGACCATATAATGCCTTTTCTACCTTATAAACTCTGTCAGGGAACTCTGGATCTTCAAACCCTGGAGGTTGATAGACATAAACTTCCTCTTCAATCTTGCCATACAAAAATGCACTCTTCACATCCATCTGGTAAACAACAAAGTTCATGAATGAGGCATAGGCTAAGAACAACCTAATTGCTTCAATCCTAGCAGCTGAAGCAAAAACCTCATCATAATCTATTCCCTCTTCTTGAGTGTAACCCTGTGCAACCAGCCTTGCTTTGTTTCTAACAACAATACCTCTCTCATCTTTCTTGTTCCTATAGACCCATTTTGTCCCAATGGCCCTCTTGCCATATGGTAAATCAACCAAAGTCCAAACCTTCTGCAATTTAAACTGTAGAAGTTCATCCTGCATTGCTTCTATCCAGCTTGGATCTGTCAAAGCTTGAATCGCCTTCTTGGGTTCTACTTGTGATAGAAAACAAGCAAATAGACAATTTTGAAAGTCTTTGTGGTTTGTTCTCCTCTGCTTTTAAATTAAACTCATCAAACCATGTTCTTCAGAATTCTTGGTCATCTTTCTTATTTGAGGTGCTAAGTGTAGATCTCCAATAATCTGTTCAACTGGATGATCTTTGTGAACTCTTGTTGTTGCAATAGGACTGACAGGCATAGAAGACTCCAAATTATTCATGTCTCCTCTTGCAACAAAGTCTTCATCATCATAAGCACCACCAAATATGCCAGTATCTTCCAAATTAGGCATCTTTGGATCATCAGGAGGATTAGCATTAAAATAAGATAACCCATCAAGGTTAATAAGTGGACTAGCAGTATAAATACTGTTAGTGCTGTTAACATCAGCATCTTTTGTTCCAGTAGTATTAACAGGAGAACTAACAGCAGAAACACTGTTAGTGCTGTTAATGTTAATTTCAGCTTCTTTCCCTTGAATAATCAACCTTTCAAATTCTCTTAAATCCTGATCATCCTTGTCATCTTCTTTTGTTGGATCCTTAGTAGTTTTCTTTTCAACATCATCACCAACCTTATCATTTGAGCTCTTAAGACTTGAAGAGATAGGTAAATCAGGAGTCCATAATGGAGTATATACTCATGACTAGGTACTATCTTTTTCCCAGCTTGACCTGCATCTTTACTTTCTTTGGTACCTGCATTACCATTAGTTTGATTCCCTGCAACAACTGGCTTATAATTCATAGATTTTGTCAGTGTATCAATATCAAAAAGCCATTCTGGTCCACTCCCTGCAACATTAGGTTTATTTTCAAGAAAATTATTGTGCAAGGTCTCCTCTACTATCCTGGTTCTACTATTAAATACTCTAAATGCTTTACTATTAACAGAGTACCCAAAAAAGAATCCCTCATCAGCCTTCTCATCAAACTTCCCTAGATGATCTAAGGTGTTAAAAATAGTAACAGGACACCCAAATGGTCTCATAAAGCTTATTGTTGGTGGTCTACCATTAAAAAGTTCATAAGAAGGTGCTTGATGAAAGACGTAATTACCATACCCAATTAAGTACAAAACAAGCATATAAACTGCTTCAGCCAAAACTAGTAGGTAAACTTAAATCACTAGTATAGTCCTAAACCTCATTGATAACATCCAAATAAAGTCTATTTTTTACTATCATTTACCCTTATAGTTTGACCACTTACTTAGAATTATGCAAGATATGTACTTAATTCCGTTTTAAAGTTTACAAATGCAGTAATTTCAGGAGTAACTTGTGAAGATGAAGCTAAAAGGCGCAATTTAAGAGCTTAAACGAAGACATTTGATAAAAATAGAAATCTGCTACTATACACCATATCCAACAAGGAAGGTATGGCATATCAGCGCTAGCTCATCACAAGGAACGCGTATTGATCAATTCCTTATACGGCGTATCACTCAATTCCCTATACGACATATGCACCAACTGGCCATCAGTCAAAGATAAAAAATTAATAAGATTGGTGCAGTTAATAAGGATTGACTTGATCTTATTGCAAACTCTAAGGAAATCACCCCGATACGGCGTATACTGTCAATCCCATAAGACATATGGGCCAATTTTCAGAAACTATAAATAGAGAACTCCACTATAAGTTTTCAGTGTGCAAAACTATATTCTCTATATACTACTCACTCAAGTTCGAATTTATGAAGTTTAGAAGAGCAACCAAGGTCAAGCATCATCCATAATTCCATAGAAGACATCGTGTAATTCTTACTTTTTTAATCGGTAAATTTTAATTGTTTGAATCACGATTGTAATAATGACAATGATGTGGCTAATACCCTTGGGTATTAAACCATGTTTAATGAAAGTTATTATGTTTGATTTGTGTTTTATTTTTGGCTTTTTTAACTTTAATTTGTTGTTTAATTATGTTTATCGCCTTATGCTTGTTTGTGTGCTTGTACATGCGACCTATCATTCAACTGTGTCTAGTAAGACTTAACTAGTAATCTAGATGTTGGGATAGCTCTCCATGTTGTGGCTTATATGCCCGGACCAATAGGATCACAAATGATGCCTTGTTTGTAATCTTTGATTATGAGCTTAGTTGGACCGGCAGGTGACCCGATAATTGTTCAACTAATATTGTTCTTGATTAATGGTATAGTTCTTTTAGTGGTGACTACCGATTTATAGGCACTCATCAAGCAGTAAGTGGTTGGTAAAGTCCCTGATGGGCTAGGGTATTAACGGATCACCACTGCTTAATCCTAAGAAGATAATTATAATTAAACTATAGGATGTTTTAATGTTTTGACCAGCGATTAATCATGAATAGGATTGTTTATGTCTAGTTATGGATGAAGTCCCGCCTAATCTATGAATGATATGCCGCCTTCGAATAAACAAACATTGTACTAAATTTAAACCAATCAGCATGGTAAACATAACATGGTTAAACAGGTGGTTCCGGGAGTGCCTAAACGCATTTTATCGCGAAATGTATACACTTTACGTATCCGATAAAAATAAAATGAACAAAGTTAATAATTATCCTCAAAATAATTATATAACCCTTGAATGATGTAAACATTTAATTGTTTGATGCCCGTTTACATTGAACGCTAATTTTTAGCTTACGCGATTTAGCTTAACATTTAAGATTTAAAGCAAACGCGTACAATACAAAAGATACATTGTGGATTTATCGGCGTCGTCAATGACTTGAAAACACAGGGTGTTATATACGTTGCCCATTAAAGTGTTGTCTTTAGGTTAGTCGGCTAAATATAAATGTAAAATCTTGATGATAAAATATTGCACCACACGACGACACATCAGGGTTTTTGGCGCCGTTGCCGGGGAGTGAATTGTTAATCTTTTATTCTTATTAGTGTTTTCTAACATTTAACTTGTTTAGTGTATAATTAGTTTAATTCTGATTTCTAACTGCTAATAGTTTAGTTTAATTGTGTGTTTAATTTCCTGCATTTTGCATATTATGTGCATGTGTGCATTATTGCAGCCTGCTGTAACATTTTGAGTCGAATACTCAATACGGCGTATTCAATTTATTGGATACGGCGTATCAATTTTTTTCAAACCAATACAGCATAATCGACTCCAAAGCTCCATACGGCGTATTCAGTTTACTAAATACGGCGTATTTGTCTATTTGACCATTTTCTTTCCTAGCTAATTTATTACAGGTAAAAATGGACAACCCCAATATTACTATGAAGGAATACATCATACTTCAAGAGGAAAAGGCTCTAAGTCGCGGTAAGACGTTTAATTGGCAAACAACCACATACGGTAAGAGGGAATATTGTAACGATGAAGATGATAGCTTCACAAACTTCGAAGCCGAGTTCCCGGCCATCATCTTGGGAAACACAAACGCTATCTCATCTCAAACCACACAAGGAACAACCATGGGAGAATACGAAGCTGAAAAGGAAGATTCTAAAATCGAATTCCCAGCTATAGTCCTTGGTGATACATCAACACCCTCGTATGAACCCACTATAAGTCTTCCGTGCGAAAATGAAATTGACTTTAGAATATTATTTGACAAATCCGACGATGAGGATTATACGGTGATTTTTGACAAAAAATTGTTTTCTTATAAAATAATTTATGTCAATAACTTAAAAACGGATTCTGAAAATGATAATGATAAAGTCAATATGCCTTTGTTTCTGGCACTCGAGCCTGATGTCAGTTATTCTGATAATTTAGACTTCTTTAAAGATTTTGAGACTGAATTTCCAGCCATTATTTACAATGATTCTGTAACGTCTAAATCAGATTTTTTAACTGAACCCACTCAAGATATCGATGAATTTAATTTGAAAGATGAAACATCGTTGTCCGAATGTGATGAAAAAGAACAAAATGTTTTATACTTTAATGATTTATTTCCTTTTAAAATAATTTATCCTGATGATCCAAAATCGGATAAGAACAATGATGATGATAAAGTCGATATTGAACACTCTTTGGGTGATCTATCTATCGAGCCATTACCTAATGTAATAAAAAACGATGCTCAATGGTCAAATAAGCTTTTTGAAACAAGTCATTATACATCCAGTAAGTTTTTCAAAAATAAAACTTTTGTCAATAGATTAGACACTAATGTCGTGACTTGGAATTTTCTTTTCAAAGGGACGCTAATAAATTTAATTAAGAATTTGTATGTGCCATTTGGCATCCCGTTCGACCCTAAGTTGTTTTATAAGGATGGGGTGAAACTGAAAATGGTCAAACTTAACGACCGGATGAAACAAAAGTGCTTCCCGAGAGACAACCCGGTTGTTTTTAATTATTTGTCGTATTTTTTTTGTTTTAATTTAAATTATTTGCTTTCCCAAACATACATACGGCGTATCGAACCCCTTAGGATACGGCGTATGCATGTCTGGACGTTATCAGTTTGTATTTAATTTCTAGCATTTAATTGTTTTCGCAGAATTACATAAGGCGTATCCTAGGGTTTGGGATACGGCGTATTGTAACTCTGCACAGTTGTGTGTTTTAATTGTTTGCTTGTTTTGTAGGTTAGTGGAAGTACGAATTACACGAACGTCTTCTAACTTCTATGCAGGACCTTGCTGAAACGAAATTCGACTCAAAGAGAATATTCTGAAAATTGACCAAAGTGTTGAACTCTCTCGGGCATTTGAAGCCCTCGTCAACACTCTTTTTGCTCAAATACTCAAAATGGAGAATCATCCAGAGCAAAATATCAGGGGAGTTTTCCTCGTTCTAATTCTTTTCCCTTATATTTAATTGTTTTATATACAACGAGGACGTTGTGTAATGTAAGTGGGGGGACGGAGAATTAGAACGTACTTGTCCTCATTTTTCACAAATAAAATGTTATATGCTTAAAAATGCTTAAAAATGGTCTAAATTTAAAAAAAATTAGCATGACTTTTTGTGAAAAATCACTAGTTACATTACTTAGTGCACTATAACCCTTATTGCATGTTTGTGAGAATTAAGCCTATCCGTTTCCAATTGCTTACTAAAATTCCATAAAAATATGTATGTGTCGGTGATGTAGTGGACTTTAGAACTTGGCCTGGTATATCACTTGAGACCTCAATAATAAGTACTATGGATTTAGATGGAGTAGCATGTTAACTGGTAAATTTCTAGGATTAAACCAAAAAGCCTTACATGTCGTATTATTAACTAACTACATTGGTTAGTTAACCCCCGTGTAACCCTTTGTTTACTTTCATTTTTAGAGTAAGATACCCCTAGAAAAACCTGGTGAGCCATTCCTTTCTTTTTCCACACCAACTAAAAAATTGTTTCGTTTCACCTTTACGCCTTAGCCTACCGTGTAGATTAAAGCCTATTTTAATCAATGTTGCTAGTTGCTTTCGTGTAAGGTTTTGTAGTTCCTGCGTCAAAGTGGAATTTCTCTATCTTGGTAATGGTCGGGAATATTGCACAATGCAATAGGGACGTTTGTAGCTCGTGTACTTTTGCTACCTTTCGCTATTATATGTTATGTCTGAAGATATTAAGTTCAAAAAGGAAAATTTGTCGGACAAATGATGAAAGTGAAGACGGTGAAACTACACCGAGATGTATGATGTATTATTGTTTCAAAAAAAAAAGAGAAAGAAGCATAGTCGGTTCAAAAGCTTATACCGAAGGAATTATTTGAAAAAGAGTCGACTATTCGTTGATACGTACAAAAAAATCAACGATGTAGAGTATTGTATAAAGTGGCTGATATCACCACTTATGTTGTAAAGTATGTATAGTTCTGGGATGTAAGGGAAGTTGACCGTTATGGGAACGCCAACTTCGGTTGTCATTGTCATCTTATGATCAAGACGCTTGTTTATATGTTTGAGTCTTCATCATGGGACGGTCGGGGAAGGTTACTAGCAACCGCACCCTATTTATTGGCTTTAATCTATTTGTTTTGTGATTTTTATTTAAAACCAATTTACTTCCCTCTCACCTAACGATTGCCACTAGTTTTACTCAAACGGGGATGTGATCGAGCATGTGTATATATTTCGTGGATTCGGGTATGTATGCATGTCTCAACTGTCACGGTGGTTTAAGACTTTTGGTGAAAGTTAGAAGGTTCCTACCCTATATTACTCTACTAGTAAGAGTAATCAAAACCGTAAGCCTTTGAATAAATACCCAAATTTACCTTTTAACTTGTTAATCCTTAGCTTTAGAGGTGGATATGTGTATCCTTGCCAAGCCTATGATACGAAGCTAATCACGACTGAGCTTATGAGCGTACTAAAATGTTACACCCTAGATTAGTTGAGTGATCTGAGTGTTTTCATTCCCATATTTCGTGAGGAGCTTGGTTTTGTACAGGTGGTTTGAACAATAAAAGTGCTTAATGGAAAACGTCCTTAACCTCGGTTGGGATATATTTTCAAAAAAAAACCTTTCTAAAGTCTACTTGAGGACAAGTAGGATTCAAGTGGGGGATATTTGATAACATCAAATAACATCAGATTTTACTATCATTTATCCCTTATATTTTGACCACTTTCTTATAATTATTGCAAGATATTGGTGCTTAATCGTTTAAAGTTTACAAATGCAGTAATTCAGGAGTAACTTGTAAAGATGAAGCTAAAAGGCGCAATTCTGGAGCTTAAACGAAGACATTTAAAGAAGTTAGCAATCTGCCACTATACGCCGTATCCAACAAGGAAGGTACGGCGTATCAGCGCCAGCTCATCACAAGGAACGCGTATTGATCAATTCCCTATACAGCGTATCACTCAATTCCCTATACGCTGTATGCACCAACTGGCCATCAGTCAAAGATACGAAATTAATGAGATTGGTGCAATTAATCATAATTGATTTAATTATACGACGTATTAACTCCTCTATACGTCGTATGAAAGAGCTGGAAGTCAATCAAAGATACGAAGTTAATGTTAATTGCCAGCAGTTAATTATGATTGATTTGATCTTATTGCGAACTCCATGGAAATCACCCCGATACGGCGTATACCATCAATCCTTACGGCGTTTCGGCCAATTTTCAGAAACTATAAATAGAGAACTCCACTACAAGTTTTCAGTGTGCAAAACTATATACTCTGTATACTACTCACTAAAGCTTGAATTTCTGAAGATTTGAAGAGCAACAAAGGTCAAGCATCATCCATAACTCCATAGAAGACATCGTGTAATCTTTACTTTCTTAATCATTCGACTAATAATTGTTTGATAAAGTTTGTAACTATGACAATGATTGTGGGCTAATACCCTCGGGTATTAGCCATGTTATGAAGATTATTATGTTTGACTTGGTTTGATTTTTGGCTTGTTTAGTTGATCGTTGTTGTTTAATTATGTTTATCGTCTTATGCTTGTTTATGTGCTTATACATGCGACCTATCATTCAACTGGGTTTAGTGAGACTTAACCAGTAATCTAGATGCCGGGATAGCTCTTTATGTTGTGCCTTATATGCCCGGACCAATAGGATCACAAATGATGCCTTGTTTGTACTCTTTGATTATGAGCTTAGTTGGACCAGCAGGTGACCCGATAATTGTTCAACCAGTATTGTTCTTGATTAATTGGTATAGTTCTTTGTTGGTGGACTACCGGCATGTAAGGCAACATCAAGCAGTAAGTGGGTAAAGTCCCGATGGGCTAGGGTATTAACAGGATCACCACTGCTTTAATTCCCTAAGATGAATTATAATTGAACTATAGGATGCTTTATGCGGATGCGTTAATCGTGACAGGATTGTTCGTGTCTAGGTCATAGGATGAAGTCCCGCCTAAGTCTATGAATGATATGCCGCCTCGAAATAAGCAGCCATTGCACTAATTAAACCAATCAGCATGTAATCGGATTAGCATGGTTAATACAGTTTTCTTATATTTGGCTTGTACCGCTCTTCTATCTTTAGTTATTTGTTCTTTTGTGTTTATTGTGCTTTGAATTAGTTTTTGTCACCATAAACCTGTGCCAGTCTCTCAGACTGAACTCCCCCACCGGTGCTTAATCGTTTAAAGTTTACAAATGCAGTAATTCAGGAGTAACTTGTGAAGATGAAGCTAAAAGGCGCAATTCTGGAGCTTAAAATTACGTCCACACTTAGTGTTTCAAACACCCTACTTACCGTTGAATCTACATCTTGAACGGTACACTGCTCGTTAGAGTGTTGTCTTTTTAGGTTAGTCTCTAAATATAAATGTACAATCTTTGATAATAACATAATACACCAAACGACGACACATCAAGTTTTTGGCGCCGCTGCCGGGGAGTGAATTGTTTAATCTTTATTCTTATTAGTGTTTCTAAACATTTACATTGTTTAGTGTATAATTAGTTTAATTCTGACTTCTAACTGCTAATTGTTTAATTTAAATTGTGAGTTAAAATTTTTGCATTGTATATTTTGCATATTGTGCGCTTGTGTGCATTGTTGCAGCCAGCTGTAACATTCTGAGTCGAATACTCAGTACGGCGTATTCAATTTATTAGATACGACGTAAAGTTTTTTTCAAAACCAATACAGCAAATCGACTCCAAAAACCCATACGTTTGTATTTAGTTACTAATACGGCGTATTTGTCTATTTGATCATTTTATTTCCTAGCTAATTTATTACAGGTAAAAATAGCGACCCAATATCACTATGGAGGAATCCATCAGACTTCAAGAGGAAAAGGCTCTAAATCGCGGTAAGACGTTTAATTGGCAAACAGCCACATACAGTAAGAGGGAATATTAGGATGATGAAAACGATACATCACAAACTTTCGAAGAGCCGTAGTTCCCGGCCACCATCTTGGTAAAACACAAACGCTATCTCATCTCAAACCACACAAGGAACAACCATGAGAGAATACAAAGCTAAAAAGGAAGATTCTAAAATCGAATTCCTAACTATAGTCCTTGGTGATCCCTCAACATCCAATACAACACCCTCATATGAACCCACTATAAGTATTCTGTGCGAAAATGAAATTGACTTTATAACATCATTTGACAAATCCGACGATGAGGATTATACAGTGATTTTTGACAAAAATTCATTTTCTATAAAAAAATTCTATCAAAAACCTTAAAAAATGATTCTAAAAATAATAATGATAAGATCCATATGCCTTTGTTTCTGAAACACCGACGCCTGAGGTCAGTTATTCGGATAATTTAGACTGTCTTAAAGATTTAAGAATGAATTTTCAGCATTGTTACCAATGAAGGCCTAACAACTTAAATCAATTTAATAACTGAGAACCTACTGTAGTCCCTTAATGCATCGATGAATTTTAATAAAGAAACATCATTATCGAATGTATGAAAAGGAACAAAGCATTTTATACATTAAAAGAATTATTTCATTTAAAATAATTTATCCAGATGATTCAAAATCAGATAAGGACAATGATGATGATAAAATCGATATTGAACACTCTTTGGGGGAACTATCTATCGAGCCATTACCTAATGTAATAAAAAACGATACTCAAAGGTCAAATAAGCTTTTTGAAACAAGTCATGATACATCCAGTAAGTTTTTCAAAAATAAAACTTTTGTCAAGAAGCTAAATGTTAATGTCGTGGCTTGTAATTTTCTTAACAACGGGATGCTTTTAATCAAGAATTTGTATGTGCCGTTTGGCATCTACGTTCGAGAGAATCCCCAATTGATTTATAAGGATGGGGTCGAAACAACGAAAAGGTCCGAACTTAACGACCGTCTAAAACAATAAGTGCTTACCGGGAGACAACCCAGTCTGTTTTTAATTGTTTGTCGCACTTTTTAATTGTTTGAATTTATTTTTTTATTGAGTCTGTCTGCCCAAACACACATACGGCATATACAACACCTCTGGATATGGCGTATGTATGTCTGGACAACTATCAGTTTTTATTTTTCATTATTTAATTTCCTGTAATTTTAATTGTTTTTGCAGGCTTACATACAACGTCTCATAGGTTATGGATACAGCGTATCGTAAAACCTACACATTTGTGTGTTTAAATTGTTTGCTTGTTTTTGTAGGTTAGTGAAAGACAGAATTGTACAAATTCTTCTAACTTTCATGCAGGAACTTGCTGAAACAACGAAATTCTGATTTAAAGATAAAATATGACAAAAAGACCCATGTGTTGATAACTCTCTCCGTTCAATCTGAAGCCCTCAGTCAACACAAATTTTTTTGCTCAAATACTCAAAATGGAGAATCACCCAGAGCAAAATATCAGGGGAGTTTTCTTCGTTCTAATTCTTTTTCCTTATTATTTAATTGTTTTATATACAACGAGGACGTTGTATAATTTAAGTGGGGGGACAGAGAATTAGAACGTACTTGTCCTCATTTTCATAATTAAAATGCTAACATGCTTAAAAATGGTCCAAATTTAAAAAAAAATTAGCATGACTTTTTGTGAAAAATCACTAGTTACATTACCTAGCGCACCATAACCCTTATTGCCTATTTGTGAGAATTAAGCCTATCCCTTTCCAATTGATTACTAAATTCCACAAAAATATGTGTGTGCCGATGATGTAGTGGACTTTAGAACTTGTCTTGGTATATCACTCGAGACCTCAAAGATAAGTACTATGGATTTAGATGGAGTAGCATGTTAACTGGTAAATTTCTAGGATTAAACCAAAAAGCCTTACATGTTGTTTTATTAACTAACTACACTGGTTAGTTAACCCTCGTGTAACCCTTTGTTTACTCTTATTTTTAAAGTAAGATACCCCTAGAAAAACCTGCTAAGCCATTCCTTTCTTTTTCCACACCAACTAAAAAATTGTTTTGTTTCACCTTTACGCCTTAGCCTACCGTATAGATTAAAGCCTATTTTAATCAATGTTGCTAGTCGCTTTTGTGTAAAGTATTGTAGTTCCCGCATCAAAGTGGAATCTTTCTGTCTATGTAATGGTCGGGAATATTATGCAATGCAATAGGGACGTTTGTAGCTCATGTACTTTTGCTACCTTTCGTTATTATGTGTTATGTCCAAAGATGTTAAACTCAAAAGGAAAATTTGCCAAACAAATGATGAAAGCAAAGACGGTGAAATTACACCAAGATGTATTATGTTTGAAAAAAAATAAAAAAATAAAAAATAAGAGAGAAAATCATAGTAAGAAAATCGAAACCAATACCATGTAAATATCAAGGGAAGATCAAACTATTTGTTGATACGTATAAAAAAATCAACGATGCAGAGTATTGTATAAATTGGCCGATATCACCACTTATCTTGTAAAGTATGTATAGTTCAGGGATGTAAGGGAAGTTGACCGTTATGAGAATGCCAACTTTGGTTGTCATCTTGTGATCAAGACGCCTGTTTATATGTTTTAGTCTTCATCATGGGACGGTCGGGGAAAGTTACTAACAACCGCACCCTATTTGTTGGCTTTAATCTATTTGTTTTGTGATTTTTATTTAAAACCAATTTACTTCCCTCTCACCTAACGATTGCCTCTAGTTTTACTCAAATGGGGATGTGATCAAGCATGTGTATATATTTCATAGATTCGGGTGTGTATGCATGTCTCAGCTGCCATGGTGGTTTAAGATTTTTGGTGAAACTTAGAAGGTTCCTACCCTATATTACTCTACTAGTTAGAGTAATCAAAACCATAAGCCACTGAATAAATACCTAAATTTACCTTTTGACTTGTTAATCCTTAGCTTTAGAGTAGAAGATTGTAAATCCCTGGCCAAGCCCTATGATACGAAGCTATTCACGACCGAGCTGATGAGCGTACCACTAAATGTTACACCCTAGATTAGTTGAGTGATCTGAGTGTTTTCATTCCCATATTTCATGAGGAGCTTGGTTTTGTACAGGTGGTTAGAACAAGAAAAGTGCTTAACGGAAAACGTCCTTAACCTCGGTTGGGATATATTTTCAAAAACCTTTCTAAAGTCTACTTGAGGACAAGTAGGATTCAAGTGGGGGAATATTTAATAACATCAAATAAGGACATATTTTACTATCATTTATCCCTTATATCTTAACCACTTTTATATAATTATTGCAAGATATTGGTGCTTAATTGTTTAAAGTTTACAAATGCAGTAATTCAGGAGTAACATCCAGAAGATAGAAGCTAAAAGGCAATCAATTCTGGAGCTTAAGAACCAAGACATTTGAAGAAAAATACAATTCTTCTACTATAAACGCCGTATCAACAATGTAATGTACGCTTATCAGCACCCATCTCATCACAAGGAATGTTGCGTATTGATCAATTCCTTTATAACAGGCGTATCACTTCCAAATTCCCTATACTCATATGCACCAACTGGCACCAGTCCCAAGATACGAAATTAATGAGATTGTTGCAATTAATCATATGATTTAATATAACAGGGTATCCAACCCCTCTATACCCTATGCGACTAGCTGGAAGTCAATCAAAGATAAGAAGTTAATGCAAATTGCCAGCATTTAATTATGATTGATTTGATCTTATCGCGAACTCCAGGGAAATCACCCCGATACGGCGTATACCGTCAATCCCATATGGCATATCGACTAATTTTTAGAAACTATAAATAGAGAACCCCACTATGAGTTTTTAGTGTGCAAAACTATATTCACTATATACTACTCACTCAAGTTTAAATTTATGAAGTTTAGAAGAGCAGCCAAGGTCAAGCATCATCTATAATTCCATAAAAGACACCGTGTAATTCTTACTTTATTAATCCTTCAATTTTAATTGTTTAATCACGATTGTAAATATGACAATGATTGTGGGCTAATACCCTCGGGTATTACCCATGTTATGAAAGTTATTATGTCTTCATTTGTTTGATTTTTGCTATGTTAACTTTATCGTAGTTAGTTTAATTATGTTTATCGCCTTTCTTGTTTAGTGCTTATACATTCGACCTATTCATTACAACTTGGACCTGAGGAGACTTAACTAGTATCCTAATGCCATAGATATCTCTCCATGTTGTGCCCTTATTATGCCCAAACCAATTAGATCACAAATGACGCTTGTTTGTTATCCTTTGATTAAGACTTATTGGACCGGCAGTGACCCGATAATTGTTCAACCATATTGTTCTTGATTAATTGTAAGTTGTTGGTTGTGGAACAAACCATGAATAAGGAAACATCAAGCAATAAGTGGGTAAAGTCTCGATGGGCTAGGGTATTAACAGGATCAACACTTCTTTAATTCCCTAAGATGAATTATAATTGAACTAGAGGATGCTTTAGGTGGATGCATTAATCGTGACAGGATTATTCATGTCTAGGTCTTAGGATGAAGTCTCGCCTAAGTCTATGAATGATATGCCGCCTCGAGATAAACCGCCATTGCACTAATTAAACCAATTAGCATGTAATCGGATTAACATGGTTAATACAGTTTTCTTATATTTGGCTTGTACCACTCTTTTATCTTTTGTTATTTGTTCTTCTATCTTGTACCACCATAAACCTATGCCAGTCTCTCAGACTGAAACCCCCTTTACCTTAGTAAATATGTACAACATAGGTTTAACCATTAATTATACTAATTTAGATAGAATAAAATACTGATAGAATATTAGATTATGTTCCACACTTAGTGTTTGACACCCTACTTACCGTGAAGATACATCTTAACTGGGTACACTGCCCGTTAGAGTGTTGTCTTTAGGTTAGTCGGCTAAATATAAATGTAAAATCTTGAAAATAAAATAATACACCACATGACGACACATCACCTCTATTAGTGTTCTGTTTTACCTTTCAGCTACTCCATTTTCTTGTGGAGTTCTAGCAACACTAAATTCTCTCTTAATCCCTTTCATCTCACAGAACTGATTCATTTCCATATTCTTAAATTCAGTTCCATTGTCACATCTGATTATTTTGACAAACCCGTGGTTTATTTGATTTTCTATCGATTAAAACGCCTTAAGGATCCCATTGGTCTCATCCTTAGTGTCTAAAAGGAAAACCAACAAATCTACTAAATCATTCTGAGGATAACAGGCAAAATCTTTTTCATTATCCTCCTTACAAAAGATTTGACCCAAATAAAACCATCGTGCCAACATTTTGTAAAGGTTGGATGATTAAGCTTACAGTTTTCCTCTTACAAGAGGCTTTGTGTTGCTTTCCTTTCGAACAATCAACACATGTATAATCATTTTCAAAAATCTTTGAAGCTAAACCTCTCACAAGATTTCCCCTCACAAGTTTGTTCATAGTTTTAAAATTTATATGCCCCAGCCTCCTATGCCAAAGATTAGACTCATCTAATGTGGCCTTTACAAAGAGACAAGTTAAACCTCTTGAAGAAACAATATTCTTTAAGTCAACACTGTACGTGTTATTCTTTCTGGGAACTCTAAGCAAGACTTGATTTTCATCAAGTAGCTTAAAGTTAGAAGACAAAACAACACATTCATGTCGATAAAAAGGAACACTGTTTCTCTTGTCATCACATTTATAGATACAAAAACATTTTAACCTTAAGCTCCTTAACAAAGTAAACATCTTCAAAATCTAATTTTACTGTCATGAATTTTTACCCTTTTCCATAATCATACCACCTTTAGATTTCCACAAAGAATAATTCCACCATCATTTCTTCATATCTAAGGTAGACTTGTTTCTAATCATGTGCCAAAATCCACCATCAATGAACTCATTTTTCCTTCAACTCTATGCAGGATTTCCTGCACATAAAAAGTAAAAGAAACAGCTCTCTGTGGGCCCACAAGCCATTACGACCTGGATCTGCCTTATGCAAACAACATAGTCAAATCTTTATCAAGGTTCCATTATCACCATTAATTCTTAGAGACAAGATCTAAAAAAACTTTCTGTTTTGGTTTCTAGACCCAACTTTTAAGGCCTTAACACATTATTCCTCATTTCCTATTATCACTTACTACTGCTTTTTTTGGCTAAACAGAATTAACATTTCCCCCTAATAGTATTAACTTTTTATATTGAAATTACTGTTCTCATTTTTGGTTGTTAAACTTGTTTAAAGGAAGGGCCACTAATAGTGTGAGTGATATATTACACTACATTAGATGTTGTAGTTGCAAGCAATTCACTGTTGGTCTCTGGGTAGTCATAATTAATTGTTACTAGTAGTATAAACAGATACTACAACTCTTAAAGAGTTTTGCCTAGCAGTATAATGTTTTAAAGGCCAGATTTCATTAAGACCTGCCATTGGAACTAAATTTATTTTTGGATGAGGGAAATCATTGTTTAAGACTATTAGAGTGATTCACCCTTCTAAGCATTGTTTCCATATAGGTTTTTCACCATTTTGTTTTTCAAAAAATCACAATCTTTGAATAAATGGTAAAACTGCCAAAAACATAGAAAGCTTTATTTTTAAACTCAAATTACTGTCCTAATTTTCCTGAGTCAATCAAATTAATCATATTTTCTCTTATTACCTCTAGGACATTGACTATTTTTCCTAGGATATTTAGCTTGCTTATTGTTCTCAACCTTTTTACCAGACTCCCTAGTTGATTTCTTTGTCTAGACTTAGACTCTGTCTAGACTTAGACTCTGTCTCATTCTCATTCGCACTGTCAGATATCTAGTCTTCAATTAGTGGTTCATAAACCAAACTAAGTTGACGACCTCATAGTGTTAACATTCACTATTGCAACTTCAGGAATACTCAGTAACTTCAAACTCACTACAAACATATCGATCCATCAACATCAAGCACCAAATCAGGTTTAGGAGGCATGAAGTTCCCAATATAGGAAGGGCAAACAACATAATACCCTTTACCTATTTTGTACTTATCATTCACCTGACTATCAAACATTTGACTATCAAACCCTTGACTGTCAAACCCCACATCAGTCTTGAACTTATCTCTTACTTGACTATCTAATAGTTTGCTTAGATTCTTAAATCATCTCTTTCTTTTTTCAGCTTTTTCAAATTTCTTTCTAAGCTCTGTTAGTGCATTATCTCTCAACATAATATCAAGTTTTAAAATCTTTATGTCCTCTTCAAAAATAACCTCATTCTTTTTATACACTTCAAGTCTAGCCTCTATAGATTCTAGACCTACTTTATAAGCTCCTACATTTAATTGAGACTTATTAAAATCTTTTGTCAGTTTATCATAATGTTCTTTGTAAGTTTCATAAGATTTTAAACATGCTTTAGAACAAGTTGATACTTCAGTGTCTGAGCTTGAAGAACTTAAAGAACCTAAAGATGTATAAGCTATAAGTGCAAAATTAGTAGGTCCTTCTTCATCCTGGTCACTCCAATCATATCCTATTCCATCACACTAAGATACTAAAGCTTTTGAAGCAGTTTCCTCAATTGAAACAATCCTTCTTGTTGTCTTCCTGTTTCTACTGTCTTGCTTCCTAGGTGCCCTACATTCCCTAGCAAAATGACCTCTTTTGTGGCAATTATAGCATTCAACCTTGGTATTGTCAAAGAAAATGGTATCAGTCCCATTAACACCTAGATTTATTCTTGTCTTCTTTAGAAATCTCTTTGCTCTCATTGTCAGCATTGCCATCTGCCACTTCTAGTCTATTTCCTCTAAGTCTTCAGGATCAATTTGCTTTAGGTCATCATTGTCTAATTCTAAATTGTTAGACTAACTAGCAAAGAAGGAGTATATCACAGCATCACTCAAACTATCAATATTTGGTAAAGTGGAAGCATTAACCTTGGATTTAGCAGCAGAAACACCATGAGCATTCTTAACTGCCTCATTGGTGCTGCCAATGGTATTGGAAGACACAAAAGCTATGTTTTATGTGTTTTGGCTTATGCTAGATGACCTTGTGAATTCAGCTTCATAAATCTTCATATTGTTGTACAAGTCATCCATGCTTAGAGTTTCAAAGTCTGGTTTGTCCCTCTAAATTAGGGTATGAGTCTTCCACTCAGATGGTAGACTTCTTAATAACTTTATATTCATATCTTCTTGAGAAATAGTTTCTCTATGAATCTCTAGATAACTGATGAGCTTTTGTATCCTATCATAAATATGGTCAAGTCCTTCTGAGCTATTTCCATTGAAATTCTTATACTGCTGTTTAAGAAGTGTCTTTTGTACTTTCTTTGACTCCTTATTACCTTCGAACCTCTTCTTTAGAGCTTCTATCAGAGACTTGTCACTTTTGTAGGTGTTGAACTTTAGTTGATGTTCATTAGGGAGAGCCATCAACAGAGTACCTTTTGCCTTTAACTCGACATACATTATCATCACCATTGTACACTAAAATTTGCCATTCCCACATCAAAAAATCACCATCGCGTAGCCACTTCTAGTCCTATTAATTTTTTTTTATTCTTAGAATTTTATTTTTCATATTTTTTTAATTTTAAGATGTATTTATCATATTAATTTTTGTTTATTTCTTTATATTTATCCTATTTATTTTTCTTTTTTTTATATATTAGTTATTACAATAATTTTTTTTTAATATACTATTTTTTTATTTATTTTTTTTTATTTTTCCTAATTTATATTTTAATTTTATTTTTATTCTATATATTTTTTTATTTATTTTATTTTTAATATTTTATTTTTTATTTATATTTTATTTTATTTTATTTTTTTTATTTTTTATTTTATATATTTTTTCTATTTAATTATTGTATCTTTTTTTTTTTTATTTTTGAATGTTTTTTTATTTTTTATAACTTGATTTTTTATTATTTTTTTTAAAGTTATTATTTTTTTTAAATTTTATTTTAATTATTTTTTTTATTTTTAATTTTATTGAATTTTTTTATTTTTTTTTACTTTTTTTTTTTAAATTAGTTTTTTATTTATTTTTATTTCTTTTTATTTTTTGATTTTTTTTTTGTAATATTTTTATTTTTATTTATTTTTTTTTTTATTTAATTATATTTTTATTTTTTATATTTATTTATAAAATTTTTTTTAATATTATTATTTTTTATTTTATTTTTTTTATTTCAAAAGAAGAAAAAATATTTTATTTTATTAATTTTTTTTTTCAAATATTTGAAAATCCTCTAAGTCTTCTTCAGGATCCTTTGCTTTTATAGGTCACACATTGTCTAATTCTAAATTGTTAGACTAACTAGCAAAGAAGGAGTAATATCACAACCACATTCATCACTAATCAGAAACTATCAATTATTTGGTAAAGAGTGGAAGCAATTAAAAAGCCTTAAAGATAGCCAGCAAAGAAAACAAACTAACAAAAAAAAAAACACCATAAGACAGTCTTAAACTGAACACAACGAAACTTTAAACTAACGTACTGCCCCTCATTGGTAGCTAAAGACCAATGGTATTGGAAGATACAAAAGCTAAGCTATGTTTAATTATTTATTAAATGTGTTTGGCTTAATGCAATGAGCACTTTCAGTATTATAAATTTCAGCACAAATTCATAAAAAAATCCTATCATTATCATAAATTGGTTGTACAAAAAAAGTCATGACATTAACACATCTTAGATTGTCAAAGTCTGGTGATCCCCTCTAAATTTAAATTAAGAGGGTATGATCTTTATCCAACTAATAAAAATTTATCTTCAGTCTCTACTTTGTATCTTATAAATGAGTCTTTTATTTTTCCACAAAAGCAAACATAAATGAATCAAATGTGAGAAAACTATCTTCTAATAACTTCATATATTCATACATCTCTTCTCTATAAATCTTTCTAAAAAAAAAAATCTTAATCATCTACTAAATTCTTCATTTCTACATCTTCTATGATAAAATATTTCTCGATATGAACCATTCTCATAACTCTAGATAACTCTGATGTGAGCTATTTTGTATCCTAGTATAAATAAGGTCAAGAAAAATTCTCTTCTCCTCTCCTTTTCATTCTGAGGCTATGTTAAATATTTTTTTTTGTACCTATTTTACCTAAATATTTTCCTATGCTTCCTTCTTTTCATACTTGTCTGAGGAGCTAATTTTTTATCCAATTGGAAATTTCTTATAAAAATAAAAAAACTATTTACAATATAACTAACTGTACAAAAACTAACTTATCTTAATAAAAAATACCTACTAACTAATATTAAACATATAAATACTAATATAATCTTTTACTCTTAATACACTATATAATAACAAACTATACTTATAAAATACTTACAACAATATCTTCTTATATAACTTTATAAAACTACACTTTTAAAAATAAATAACTTATATAAACCTAGTACTATAAAGTATTCCGTCACAAAGACATTTGAACCATTCAATATAAGAACTAAAAAAAAACAAGATAAAACAAAACACAAACCTTAAAAAACCCAAAGTTTTCCCATAATTAATTCCCGACAATTCGAAAACAATAACGAAAAGACACTCGACAAACCCCTCATCTGTAGATAAGGAGCTCACAAAATTCTATCAGAGACTTGGGGCACTTTTGTTAGTGTTTGAACCATTAGATGAATATTTCAATAGCTGAGAGAGCCATC
Organism: Tanacetum coccineum; assembly: GCA_026074375.1. Lineage (NCBI taxonomy): Eukaryota > Viridiplantae > Streptophyta > Magnoliopsida > Asterales > Asteraceae > Tanacetum > Tanacetum coccineum. Next base: position 48,873 of record BQNB010025405.1, read on the forward strand.
AAACAGAAGTACCTAAACCCAACACAAAAACAACAACAAAGATAGAAAAAAATCGATACAAAAAGAAGACTTCTTAATAACTTCATATTCATATCTTCTTGAGAAATAGTTTCTCTATGAATCTCTAGATAACTGATGAGCTTTTGTATCCTATCATAAATATGGTCAAGTCCTTCTGAGCTATTTCCATTGAAATTCTTATACTGCTGTTTAAGAAGTGTCTTTTGTACTTTCTTTGACTCCTTATTACCTTCGAACCTCTTCTTTAGAGCTTCTATCAGAGACTTGTCACTTTTGTAGGTGTTGAACTTTAGTTGATGTTCATTAGGGAGAGCCATCAACAGAGTACCTTTTGCCTTTAACTCATTCCTCCTTGCTAGCTTATGCTCTACAGTAGTTGGAGGTACTTTTATCTCAACACCATCAATGGTTCTTGTTGGCACAGGTGAGTCACCATTTAAGATTACTTCCCAAAGAACATAATCAGTCATTAAGAAGTACTATTCAATTATCATCTTCCATAGCTCGAATTCATTTTGATTGAGCACTAAAAGTTTTGCAGCAACAACCACTTATGCAGATACTGACTGAGAGTCCCAAACTGAACAGATCTTTGCAGCCGGTTATGGGTGATAGCCAACTTGTATAAATACAAATTGACTATAGAGAAACAACGATAATGAACAACTACAAGTTTTGCGGAATCTAACCTGTATTGCTAAGAAGAACAATATAAACAAACAAAACTTTCAATTATATTAATATGCTTTTGATGATTACAGATTATTAACTATTCCTTAAGAGATATATTCTATGTATGTGTGTATATGTGTGTATCTTCTCTAACGCCGTAGGGATCATTTTATAGAACAAGGATAACCCTAACTGACATACAAAATACATAGAAGATTAACACATATCTTTTCCTTAAATATCTCATGTCTATCTCTTAATTGGTACTACATTAGCGGTACTAACTAATACTAATGGTACTAACTATAATACTGACAGTACAAACTACAACTGTTGATACTAACTATTTCTCTAGCGGTACTAAGTTAGAAATCTCATAATTCCCAGCAATCCTCCCCAAAACATGTTTGTTAAACTTGTTTAACTTCATGTTTCTCTAATGTACATGTCTTGAACTTCATGGAGGATGTATCCAAACACTCTGTCAAATCTCTGACTGAATTTGTTATGAACTTTATTACCTTTAAACTTTTCTCTATTATCTTTGAATCTTTATACTTCATAATCTTGAAAACTTATATCTTTGTCTTGATCCTTGTCTTCTCAGCTACATATCTCGTCTGCAACACAGCTACATATCTTTTCAGCAACAATCCAACTAAGTTGGCTTTGTAGTTTTTGGCAAACTACCAGCCATAAAAGGATTTGTTATGTCTTTACCATAAGCCGTTTGCTATGGACTAGTCAATGCTTTATCGAGAGAATAAGGTGCATTGATAACCTTATAGTTTTTAGCAAACTATCAGCTATCAATGGATTTGACATCTCTTTACTAGTAGCCGTTTGCCCTAGAGTAGTCAATGCTTCAGTGCAATACTATGGTACATTAAGTACCATACAATTTTTGGTAAACTATCAACCATTAATAGATTTGATTAGTCATTACCAAGAATTGTTTAATCTTAGACTAGCCAACTCTTTACTGTGAAGCAAGGTGAGTTGAGAACCATATAATTTTTGTTAAATTGTCAACCATAAATGGATTTGAGAAGTCTTTACCACAAACCATTTGCTATGGACTAGCCAATTCTTATGTCTGTTAGACATGGTGAATTGAAAACCATTTGTTGTATCATGGTTAGCCAACACTCAAACCCTTCTCTCTTCCATTTACAGCATTACTCTTCATTAATCTGTTGCTTAGTGAACCTTACCAAATGTATTGCAGTAGTGCTTTCTTGTTCAACCTCCAATCCTAAATCAAGCATTCTTTGCAACAATTTTTTAGAGAGAGGATACCTTCTTTCAATTAGCATGTGGATGACTTTTCCATCCTTAAGCTTTAGTATGCAAACTTCATAAGTTTCATACAGTCTCTAGGTAACAATCTCCCATTCTTGTTGATTTTTCCATAAATCACTTTGATTATTTTATTCTATTGAGGATTCCATCATAATCTTCAAGTCTCCCCAAAGAACTAACTCGATATCTTCTGGTGTGACTTCTAAGTACTGATGCATCACCAAGTCATACAAATGAAACATATCCTGCCTATCAAAAATATAAAATAAATCCATTAGATTGTTAAATGCTCTGAAGTGCCATTAGGTCTGTAGATTACAAGGTAATCCCCATCTGGTGATGAAACCTTGTGCAATCTTGAGATAAAATATTTTGTCTCCATAACTTCACTATCAATGGTATTATCAAAAGTAATAATCCTTAGGTATTTTCTATGTTCAGCATCACTATCCTCATCTTGCTATGGTCTTGGCCTTTTTCTAGAAACTATCTTCACATGACTACTTTTTCTTTTCTTTGTACCATGCTCTATCACTTCTTGTTCAGCAGGTACCATAGTTGTGTCTTCTTCCTTTGAAGTTTCTTTGACCACTCTTTTCTTTAGTCTCTTCAGATTAGGGTCTTTAGCCTCCTTATTCATCTCTTTAATCTATTTCTCATCCTCAATAGAACCAATAGCCATAAAATTCTGATCTTGTTTCTTTAATCTTTCATATAAAACCTGTATTTCTTCAAAGGTTTTAGTCTTTATATCAGAATGCTTCTTTCCTCCTACATGCTTCAAGTAGGTCATCATTTAGTTCCTTAGCTGATTTCTTAAAGGTGGTTTATTTCTGATAGCTTCAGACCTTTGTTAAGCTAAAAAATTTCTTTGTGCAGCAATAGTGTCATGAAGAAACTTAGTTCTTTGCTCAACAGTATACATCTCTCTTTCTTCCTCTTGAAGTTTTTTCAGCATGTATCTTGTCAGCATTCAGTCTTGCCTAAATGAAATCATATTCATTAGATAGTGCAACTTTAGTAGCTTCTTCCTCAGCTAATCTTTTCCTTTCCTCTTTCGTTTCCCATCCCTCTTGAACTTTTCTAGCCATTTCTTCATCTTTTACAAATTGTATAAATTTCTTTTTAGCTTTATTAATGCCTTCTAATTTAGTGTCAGACTTATCTTCCTCTTTAATCCTCCCTTTCCCTTTATCTTTTAGATCTATCTTTGGAAGAGGATTCAAAGTTAATACTGACCTTGTGGAAGTTAGCCTTGTTCTCTTAATCTCTCTAAGCTCTACTCCCTTTTTTTTCCTTCTTGTTCTGACTCATGGTGATGAGAACCTATGCAATGGTCTCATCATCACCAAAGGTTGTTGTTGGAGTGGTAGGAGTAGTACTCTCTCTTGGATCTTTCTCTTTAGCCTTATTAGTACCTTCATCTTGACTATTAGTACTAACTTTTGGCAAGTTGGTACTAACTTTTAGCTTGTCGGTACCTTGTTCTGGCTTGTCGGTACTAACATTTAGCTTGTCGGTACTTTGTTTCACAGCATTTTACTCATCCTCAGCAAGAGTGTAGTCTATTGTATCATCAATATCCTTATCTAAAGCATCCCAATCAGTGTTTGTGGGCACAGATGGTGCACTTTTTAAAGATTTGATAGTAGGTTTCCTCCCATGTTTGGATACACTCCTCCTCCTCTGAGATGTCTTTAAACTCTTCTCCTTTTGTTATCTCTATAGTCTAACAGCCCTACACCAAGCTTTATGATGTTTGATAACATGTTTGGCATGCTTCCTGAGCCTCTTGATCTTAGCCTTCAAAGCTTTAATTTATGCAGCTTGAGCTATGACCTGTTTGCATAGAGACACATAAAGATCATAGACACTTTGAAGTGTCAAACCATTATCATTCCCTAAAAGGGATCTATCACTGGATGATTGACCTCCAATATTCCCACCAGAATCCTCTAGATTGATTTTAAGAATTTAGGTAGAAGTAGAAGGTCTGGAAGATTTGTCAAGCTGTGACTCAAGGTGAGCTTCACCTGAGTGAGCAGGTGAGTGTAGTGAATGGGATTCAGATTATCTTTCTGAAGCTTCACCCTCATCCTGTGTTGGGTATACCAACATAGATGCAAGAAAAGGTGTGACCTTGCCTGAAAAGTTTTTACCCTTTTTAACCATAAATGATAAAACCTTTTTAGTTAACACTGGCATAGGAAAGTGATCCAATGGTACAGGTACATCCTTTAGTTGTTTGCTTAAAAAGTTTTGTAACAATCTTGGATACATGATGAATTTCTTTGTAGCATCTAAGTTTCTCATCATACCATCAAAAATTAATTTAGAAAAATTGTATTTTTGATTAGTTGTTAAACAAATCACTGTAGTGGCAATATTAGTAGGGATTTGATCCCAAGAAGTACTTTTTGAACTTAGGCAGTGATTCATGGTATGAAAGAGAAATTTCCACTGAGGTGAAAAGAGGCCTTTGTTAAAAGTTAAGATGTTTAAGTCTCCCTCATACCCCATTAAGTGAATAGCATCTAGTATAACCTGGTTATTTAAAGAATATATCCCATTAGCATCATTAAAAAGAAGATAACTTCTTATTGAAGCTTCTGAGATAGTAACAGGCTTGCCAGCAACCTTGGCATCTATGTAACTAATATTGTTGACTATCCTGGACTTAGCAGATGTCTGGAACTGTTCAACAAATGTAGTTGAGACTATAGGACTTACAGTGAGTGCGTATCAAATGGAGCTGCAAGAAAGAAAATCCATAATCTCATGAAACTCAGTGTTTGCTTCAGTCTTTTCCAAGTATGGGACCATATTATGTTTAGGGCAGAAATCTAAACCAGCTATCTTTGAATTTATACAGGTAATCATCAATGATGTAAAAGTTAGGTTTGATAATCGAAATCCACTTAGAGAGTTTTAGGTGAGTAAATTGTGTAATTAAGGTGGATTTATATAGAAGGAGCAATCCTGATTGTGAAGAAACCGCCAAAAATTACACTTTAGACCCCTATCGGTATTTTCTCCAATGGCTTTATAGAGGTACAAACTTTTCCTGTCGGTACTAACCTTAAGCCTAGCTGTACTAACTTTTGTTAACCAAAATTTAAACAAGTTTGAGAACAAAAGCTCTTGAATACCAGTTGTAGGTCTCTCCAACTACTTCTAAAACCTAAATAAACCATGAAAAACATCACCATCTTCAAAATCCTTTGACTCACATGTTGATCCCAAGCCTTAATTAATTCTTTACCTTGTGAAGTGTATGTTACCTTGGATGAATCCAAAATAACAATGGTTGAGACTTTGTTTGTATATCAAAGTGTATGCGGAATCTACACTTCAATACTCTAGAAGTATTAATCAATGAAACAGTACTAAAACAATGAATAAAATACAAAATGTAACAAAACGCTTAAATATTATTAGATTAATAATACGAGTACTCTTGCTTAGTACTAGGGTTACAACCTTGAAGCTATATGTTCTTTCTCTAAGATGTATATCTATCTCTTAAGTATATATAAAACCTTAACCTAGGATCTCCTTTTATACACCACAAGGAGTCCTTTACAAGATAACTACCAAACTTTTAGGATCAATTACAATTATAATCATATACGTATCTTCCTAAAATATATAAGATATACATTCCATATTTATCTCTTTGCATCCTTATCTCCAAGTCAGCAGCATTAACCATCAGCAGTATTAACTTTTCTTCTAGCAATATTAACTAACACTGGCAGTACTAAGTTTGTACTGACAGTACTAACTCCATTAGTACTGTTAGTTATACCTTGGTAGTATTAACTCTTGATGAAGATTTATTCCCAACAATCCTCCCCTAAACTTGTGAT